>ML781462.1:397520-424157 GCA_009831015.1 Picea engelmannii | reverse complement strand
CCCCCCGCCGTTAAAGGTGGAAAGGTCAGGGGGGCCTGAAACATGATGAGGAGCATTGATCTGGGAAGAGGGGAATTTGGACAAAGGAGATTTGTGTGGGAGTTAGGAACTACAAGACAAAACGTTGTGTCCCCTTGCGACTTTGGTTAAAAACTTTGTGCGCGCCAAAGAACCTTAGCAAAATAATTTTCTTTTTAATCCGTTTGTCTTTTTCTTTGGGAAAACAATATTTCATGTTACAAATTAGACCCATGACAACTTCATGTGATAACACCTGGGAAGGAGATACTTTCTATTGGTCACATCAAAATTGTGTGAAAAACTTATAGTGATCGTTTAGGTCTTTGAGTAGTTTCTTGTTCAAATTTATCACATGGTTTTTTTCCACACATATAACCTTGACACATGCCTTTATTTAAAGATACAAAGAATAAAATCATGCAACATATTGATTATGTTCATAATATTGATGTTCACATAGTTTATATGATCAAGTATTTTCCAAAGTTTACTATAATTATATCAATGTGAGAAGTCAAACTTAGGTGGTTATTTTCTAGTATTAATAAGTGGTCATAGGTAATATATTTTGACACCTTCTGATGCAACTTATCTCACAACATCCTTTATATCCTTTATTGTCCACTTATTATCCTATAATTTTACCATATAACTTTGACAATTCATCTTAATCACTAATATTATGTTGCATATGTTATATCACAAGTATTAAATATGTGGGGGTAGTCTTAAAACATCTATATCAAGTACTAAGACTGATATGGTACATCAAGGCACACTCCCTCAAGGAAATCCATCGCCAATAGTGCATATCCATTAAGGTTGGTTATCTAGCATCCCAATAACATGCAAGAATAGTTAGACTCATCTTTTGGCCTTCATGTTGCATGCCTATGCATTATTTATCTTTTATTACACCCCTATGTTGCATTAATTTAGTTTATTATTTTCTTTAGTTGGAATTTGTCTTGAGTGGATCGATTGTAAATATATAAATGGCATTTGGCTATATGAAATAAAGTTAAGCATATGTTTGGATCAATTATTACTTCTTGTCCACTTCTCTGAATTTTTGGGTTTTATTGGTTATACCTAACATAAAACTTCATCATTTGGTATTATAGCTTGTGATATAGATTTTTACACTTCTAATGCGTTAGATTCTTGGAGAACAACCTCTAACCCTACACACTACATCTTTAGATTGTGTTATTTTTTGGAGAATACTCTCCCACCCATATCTCACTTTGGAATAAACCATAGATGTATTTATTCCTAGGGATTCTATGATTGTGTTTCAACTCTTTTAAGATCTAGTTCTATTCTATATGATGCCCTCCCACTCAAATCCCTCTTAGGTGAGAACCATATATGTATTGTTCCTAGGGATTCTTTTGTTTCAATAAGTAGGTTATTTAATTCCAAATCCCACCTAACACCTATCCTCAACAACCCCTTGAGTTTGTGGACTCTACTCTCTCCAACCTAATATTCTAGTAGTATACATTGTCTTATCAGGCTTCTTCTATTTTAGTATTGGCCTCTCTAGGCTCCAAGTCCCACATAACACTTGTATTCAAGCATCATATATGTTCTTTTAGGTTGTGCTCCCATTCATACCTCCTCTAGTAGTGGATGGTATTTTCAAGACCCTCTCTTCACTAGGTGCCTCCATGTAGAGATACTTCCTCAAATGAAGATGACTCTAATGTCTCTAGCATCATCCAGGATTTGGCCAAGGATTGCATACAGTCCCTAAGATTTCACTCTGGGTTTCTACTTCAAGTTTCAATTTGGATACCTCCATATTATTATCCAAATATGTAGTTCAAAGGTAGGGTGAACCACTGTACTTATGGATTAGTCTCCTATCTGTGTATTTCAAGATTTGTTTGGAGATGAGTGAAGAGTAGTGTTTTATTCTCACAAGGAGTCACTTATAAGTTGTGGAAATAACATATTGAAGATACAATGTTGGATAATGAAAGTAATGAAAACACAATATCCAATTCCAAATCTAGGTGCATCACATCATGGGATGATTTTTGTCTTTACC
This sequence comes from Picea engelmannii, assembly GCA_009831015.1. Classification (NCBI taxonomy): domain Eukaryota; kingdom Viridiplantae; phylum Streptophyta; class Pinopsida; order Pinales; family Pinaceae; genus Picea; species Picea engelmannii. The sequence continues at coordinate 422,080 of ML781462.1, read as the reverse complement.
GAAGAAAATGTTTCATCCTCTTTGATACCTATTGAACTTGATGTGTAGATGGATGCAATAGGAACAAGACCCATGGCAAACAATCTAACAATATATTGAGTCTGGATCCAACTCTAGGCCATAGATTTTGAGGAGGTGCCAATTTTTAAATTTAAGTATGGTTTGATAGTGATTTGTCGGCATGCAGTAGATTTGTTTGAGAGCAACATTTTACATAAATCCTAACTTCATGCCCTTACCTTGGAATAGAAACTTGATCAAATCCCTTTTCTTCCTCTTACTTTCCACTTTCCATCATAACCTTCCTTTCAATACTACATGGGCATCATCGCACCCCAACCCCAACCCTAAACCCAATACTAACCCTAAAACTAGTCCTAGTACAAATTCATGATCTCGTAACTAGTGTCATTTCCAAAAGTCCCACTTTCATGATGCTTCTAATTGTTGTTCTTTGTAATGAAAATCAACCCCCAAAAATATATACATAGATGAATAATTACTAGAACATTATTAACCCATGCGTGTTTTTCCAGATGAAACTCCATACCATAACCTTTGTTTTCAGCTACAAATAGTCTCTCTTACCAACCCTACTACAATATACCCTTCCTTCCATATAATGGAGAAAGAAAATTCTTTAGGTCTCCTATTTACTCACAATTGTTATATGAAAGACCAACTATCCATGATCATCCTCAATCATCGTAGCCAACAAAACCTTATATACCAAGACTTTGTAACACACCTTCAGCTACCCACAACACACCCTTCTCCTTATCACCTCGAATGGGCATAACAAGATGAACCTCATCCTATGATTAATAATTGTTGTACCATAACACGTACCATAGGTCCATTCTTAGACACCATCAAATGCAATGTGTCTTCCCTCAATTCTTACTCGTTGGAATTCCATATCAACGTTGTGGTAATGCATTATATGACGCCCATTGCAACACTTATAAAATATTTAAAAAAGGTAAATTCTATAAACTTACTTTTGCTGAAAATATTTTGTCCCTGTAACCTTGCAGACCAACCAGACAGTGTACATAAATGACTATCTTTTTCTGTTATACCTTTCACCAAATAACCTTTGATAGTCACATTATACTCCTTCTGAGCCCTTTAGAATACTAACCTTCCTCCTACTTCTACTTCCTTAGCCACACCTAACTATATTGTTGGACTTGTCCAATCCCCTCACTCCCCATTCACAATGACACATCCATTATTTATTGTTGTCACAACCTTTCCAAGGAACTTAACAACATCTATTATTACTCCTATACACATGTTGTCAGTTCCATCTCTTCCCCTTCCCATCCCTCACATTATAATGAACGTAATGATATCAATGAATGCAACATCAAATATCCATCATTTTACCAAATCGAGAATCTCAATAGAGTCATTTCCCTAGTCCAAGCCAATGACAACTACAACTAGTCAAGGAATCCCATGCCTCTTGTTGGGCCCTCAGTTTTGCAGAACTAGTTCTACAGACGCATAAAGGTTTTGCGGAAACCCATAGCACATAAACATTAGACACAAGGGGAAGAAATATCACTACCAGTGCACCAACAAGGAAAAATAGAGATGCACCACCTAGAGGAAGAAGAAGGAAATTCTAGAATCTTCAAGTAAAAGAAAAGACAAAGCGGAATCAAGAAACCAGAGGAGAGGAATAAAGAAACAATCAAGAAAATGATGTAAATTGGGGAAAATGTAAAGGGAAAGGGTTGGGATTTTAGAATGGACATGTGTTTTGTTGTACTATTTTGCTAATATATCGTTGTTATATTAGTTTATATGAGATTACTTCACTAGGATCTATTTTCCAAATGGACAACTAAGCAGGGATAATTTTAAGGATGGAAATTTGTGTTAAAATGTAGAAACGTTGACTAATCTTACTAGTCCTTAATATGCAAAATGTAAAATGTTTGGCGATAGTTTTGTAAAAATATTCAAACTTCTAATGATTTTATAAAATTTCTATAAAATTTTGGTGATTTTTAAGGTAAAATAATTTTATTCTATGGAATTTGGGTGACTCTTTTTTAGAAAAATGGAAATTGGTGAATCGTTTTTTTGGGAAAACCATGGACAATTATCCCATTGGTGAAATTTGTCCCCTAAATCCATCTATGTAGTTAATTATAGTTTTGTTGTGGAAGTTGCGATATGAAATACCTACCCTAAGTTCACCATTCTGAGATATAATAATACATAAATGAGTATTCAAGCATACGCATTTTTTTGTGTTATGGATGAATGCTTGGTCTTCATTTCGTGTAATCTGTCATGTGTTGTGTATATACTAATTCCATTATCGTTTTAGCAACTTCTATAATGTATGTGTTTACTTTAACGTTGCGCAACATAGAGTGGTCACTGTCTTTATCGATCTAAGGGTTATGATGTTGTGATCTCTTTACATATAAGTATGGAACTGTGATATGATGTGCTAGATCTGATGGCTTGTCCTCTGTAATTCACTTTATCACACAAATTCTCCCCTGCACTTTGGGTGATACCTCCTTCCCTTGCAAAAGGTTGAATATGCCATTGCAACTAGACCACAACGATACCTTTGTTGGTAATATCTAAGAACCACAATATCCAATTCCATGCTAACAAATGGTTTTGTTGTTGAGACCTGACTTCTGAGCAAGTTTTCAGAGGATGCAACATCACATATTTAAGTATGAAATTGAAAGATGGTAGGAAATAAGTTGTGATGAGTTTGTATTTCAAGAAACTGATTTATGACAAAAATATTTGAGGGCTGTGAAGGATGCAGTATTCTATTCTGAATAATCTAGTGATTAGTACAAGATCTTCTGGATCCAATTCCTAGAAGAGGTCTACTAGTGGCTCGACCGGTTACAAGAAGCGACATAATTTAAGTATCATGTCAAGGAAATATTTAATTGGATGATTGAGTGGCTTGCTACTCTTCACAAGTTGGATTAGTAGATTTGTTGATCTGTGGAATTTTGGTTCCAAACTACCCTAGAAGAATACATCATTGAATTTGCCGCAAAAAATCACCTGTCATTCTCAAAGGTAGTAGTATTTTATGATGGAGCCTAAGGGATATTACTAAGAGAAAATCCGCTATGGATGAAGATATTTCTAGTGGAGGAAGGAATGCTTACTAGTTCTTTTGGTTGAAATGGTTGAGTAAAACCCTTTGTGCATGAGGGGTGGGTGATTCAAGCAAGGATCCATGAGTTAGGATACATAAGTTCCTTAGGTATGGGGGGTTTTTGTGAGAAGAGTGTTGGAGACAAATAGGCTCAGAAAAGGGTTGCGGTGCTTGAAAAGAGTGGGTGAGAGTAGATGAAAAATTTGATGACGGGGCATGATCGATAAAACAAGGAGATTAGCCTCATGAAGAGCCATACAAGAGAGTTAGAGAAGTTGAAATATTTGCAGCTACATGGAATGTTGGCCTGCCAATGGTTGAAGGAGAAATTTCGAGTGAAATATGAGAGTTATGGAGAGAGTTGACAAGATGAACATAAGTCAAAAGAAAGAATCACGATCATAGTCACCACCGAGGATCAAGACTCAACTGTAACCTCTGAAGAAGCTGCGGGAGAATCAACCCTTGCAGCGCCCGAAGATGTGAAGTATACTATAGGACTTGATACGATATGGCCTCCTAATGTGACCCCCCAGGTAAAATAATCTCGTCCCGAAGACACAAGAACCAACCTTGGATCACCAATCCCTCAGTGCAATATTCCAATCCGATAAGTTCTACAATAAAATCTCCCAAAATTTCTATCATTTCTCCTCATTCTAGTCCAACCAGTTTGAGTGGTATCAGTAGCAGTAGTCTACCAAGTTATTTAGTTTTATTGCAACTAGGACCTCTAGGATTTATCTTCATAGGGTCCCCAAATCCTCCCATGGTGGATCGACACACCGGATCCCTCATCCGATACCCAAAATTCTGGGGTAAAGGGGATGAAGATGGGAAACAAAATTTGTTCCTTTGTGAGGTGATCTAATAGTCTTATGGAAATTTGGATGTTAATAAATGAGTTGAATTTAATACCAAATTAAAGGGTTGGACATTAAAATGGTATATGAAATCCATCAAACTAGGGAATCCCTAGGGGAAACCATTTTCTTTACCACAAGTCAAACAAAAAATTATCGTTGAATTTTAACCACCCCAATTCGAGCAACAAGCTCTTTCAGAACTGTGGGTAATCAAACATGGAGATGGTGAATCTACCTAGGAGTATAACCAAAGATTCAAATACATGACAGGGAAATTATCCAACCCCATTCATGAATACCACCAACATGAATGGTCCATTTAGGGACTTTTACCATTAACTCATATTTTCTTAAACCAACAACATATAACTACATTGGGGGAAGCCCTAGAATAGGCCATGAAAATTGAGGTGATGGCGGGATATCTGAGAAGCTTGTAGGTAACAAGAACCCCTGATTACTATAATATTACGAAACTACAAGGATAGATTTTTGTCCTAACTTATAATATTCAAGAATTGACCATTCCTAGAGAATCCCAACCTCAAGTTTGGTGTATTGGTTGTTGTTGTACTAAGGGGAATACAATGACATAGTGTCCCATACTGAGGGGTGGTCTGCAACCCATGGTGCCTCCACTAATAGGATCATCTGGAGTATTTGCACAAGTTACAACTAGAACACCATTCCATGGCCCTATGTAGTACCATGCTATCCCAAACCATCAGGGTATTTAGAATAATGACTATTGTTAAATCTGTTGAAGTCATGGGAACCCCCCTCAGAATTTCTGGATCCTACAAAAATACACACCCGTTCAAAACACAGTCTACTATGAATTCTGTGGGTCACCTACTCACACAGCCAAACAATGTCTCACTCAGGATGCTCTTGTGGAAAGGATAGATCAGTCTCCATTGAGGGTTGACAAAGTTCCTCAAGGATTTGGAGGAGGACATAGAGGCAGTGGAGGTTTTAGAGGTGGATGGACTGACAGAAGAGGGATAACTCGGTGTTATAATTGTGATGAGCAAGGACATCCCACTTGAGATTGTCCTCTTCTGAGATTCCCTTGGTGTTCCCACTGTGGAAACAACACCCATGCCACTGAGGATTGTCCTGAGTTGATTGAAAAATGGGAGGATCACGCAAGATAGCGAGGCACCAACTTGATAATTCCAAAGCCCCGATGTGTCATTGAAGGAAAGGCACCCAATATGAATATTGTTACTAGAGAAGTAACAAGGACTAGTGTTGATGTTGATAACTCGATTCAATGTAAGATCCACAAGGACATACTGGAAGATGTCACATATGACCCCCTGGTCCAAAAATATTTCTTTAAAGACATTGTTGAGATATTTTGACGTGTTTCTAATCCATCAATATCGATACCTGTAGACTCAATCCATGAGCCTAAACCTAAAATTCCAGAGGATTACATGGCACAAAAATATCCACTAGTGATGCCCTAACAGATTGTTGAATTGTGGTTCTGCTTACTTTATGATATTTTGGATGACGAACAACTCACCAGGGAGTTGCAGAAAAATATCAATGTTATTTTAGAGATTGAAACAAATCCATAAGAGTTGATTGTTTCTCATCTTCTTGAAAGACATATAGGAAGAGTACAAAGAAGGAAGCAGAGATCTTGATGGGAATTTAGACTAAATACTCACATCCTTGGTTACAAAATTAATGATGTTATGTTAGATTTTGGGTCTGATGTCAACATCCTACCAAAGAAAACTTGGGGAGACATGGGTAAGCCCAAGCTGGTCTATTATCCCATTCAGTTTCGGATGGCCAATTAGTATTGTATCTACCCTATTGGGCAGCTGCATAATCATTTGAAGTGGACTTAGATGGATTCAAGACAATGGTTTATTTCGAGGTTAAATAAACCATGGGGGAGAATGACCCATAGCCAACTTTACTAGGCATTGATTGGGATTACACGAATCTTTTTGTTATTGACCTTAAGAAATAAATCATTTCCTTTGAAGAAGATGGTATGAAGGTAACTCAACTATTATACCCCTATCAGGGTCCCCACTATACAGATCCGATAGTGTGGAATATGGAAGAGGATACCCTGGATCATATTTACACTCTGACTGCAGGAAAGAGAGAAGATTATACTAACCCAACTACATACGACTTGGTAAGTTGGTGGAAAGTCAATATAGGAACTGAAGAGCATCCTAAGCTATCCTCCATTGGAAACTATTGGGATGAATAGACCGCGACAAAGATACATGCTCTATTGCAGGAATATGAGGATTCGTTCCCTACAAATTTATCAGAACTAAAAGGTATTAAGGGAGATTTATGGGAGATTATCATAGAGTTAAACCCTAAATCAAGACCAGTCAAGCATAGGCCATATCGGCTAAATCCTCGAGTTAAAGAGAAAGTGAATAAGGATATTTATAGGATTCTCATAGCTGGGATGATTTTTCCTGTCGATAAGGATGAATGGATCAGTTGTATCTTGATATAAACCAAGAAAGATATGAATGATATATGAGTTTGTGTGGATTATAGAAGCCTGAATGTTTTTTGTGTACACGATCCCTTTCCTACCCCCTTTAGTGATGAGATACTAGATTAAGTAGTGGGAAATGAGGCATATTCCTTTATCGATGGGTTCTGAATATCATTAGGTTTGAATCACTGAGGAAGATAAGAAGAAGAATACTTTTAACACTGAGTGGGGATCATTTTCCTAAAACATTATGCCTTTCATGCTTAAGAATTCCCCAACAGTGTTTTCTCGGATCGTGATCGCAACATTCTACGATTTCATTCATTAGTTCCTTGTGGTATACCTAGATGATTGGACTATATATAACTTACTTAAAGCACTTATTGCGATATTATGATTATTGTTGGACCGCTATAGACAATTATAGATTTCCCTTAATTTGAAAAAATGTATTTTGTGTGTATCATTTGGAAATATGTTAGGGAATATTGTTTGTCGGGAAGGAGAGTTATTTGATCCTGTGAAAAATGCAGTTATTCTCAATATGCCCCCTCCTACCAATGTCAAGCAGTTGCACAAAACCTTGGACCATACTAGTTATTGCCGCCGATTTATCAGGGGTTACATGACCATAACGACACCTTTGGAAAAACTTCTCAAGAAATATGAAGGGTTTCATTGGACTCAGAACTGTGATAAAGCATTTGAACCGCTAAAATAAAAAATTGAGCACTGCACCCATTCTGACTTATCCTATTTGGCAAGTTTAATTTCATGTCCATATTGATGTCTTTGTAGTTGTGCTCGGCCCCATTCTTGTGCATCCAGGGGAAGGAAACTTGGATCATCCTATATAGCTTTCCAGTCAAAAACTTTCGCAAGATGAGCACAACTACACCACAATTGAAAGGGAAAGTTTGGATATGGTGTATGCTTTAAAAACGTTTAGGCATTAATTACTTGGAAGTCATTTTAAGTTTTTTACTGACCACTATGATTTGAAGTGTTTGGTGAACAAACCTGTATTAGAAGGTCACATTTGTAGGAGGTTGCTATTGTTTTAGGAGTTCTCTTTTGAGGTCATTATTAATCTTGAAAAGTTAAATTTTGGGCCAGATCACTTGTCTCTCCTAAAATTTGGAGAAATTGGTGGACCTGAATATGACCAACTCCCAAATGCATATTTTTCCGTATTGAGGAAATTCCTAATGATTTATTAGAAATTTCCCTATTTTTTACTATTGGTACTATGTCAATAGGATATTCTGCAACAATTTAGAGGCACCTAGTGGTTCGGGCAACATATTATCAACTGATTGCAGGTCAACCCTACAAATTGGGATTGGATAATATCTTGCAGTGTTGTGTTGTGCTTGACCATGAACAACTTTATATTCTATGGGAATGAAACATTGGAATTGCGGGAGGACATGTTGGGGGAAAGTCAACTGCAAGAAATATCTTACAGGTAGGACTATGGTGGCCTATAGTATTTAATGATTCCAAGGAATATGCTCAGGTTTGCGATGTATGTCAGAGAGTGGGAAAACCATCCCGACGCGATGAAATGCCTCTACACCCTGTTCAGGCACTAAAATCTTTTGAAAAATGGGTTGTTTATTTTATCAGTGAGATAAATCCTACAACTAAGCATTCCAAGGTCAGATACATAATTACAGCAAATGACTACCTGACTTGTTGGATTGAAGCAGAGGTTGTTTGGGATTCTTCTATTGCCACCGCAACATGGTTTATGTTTGAGAATGTTATTACCATGTTTGGTTTTCCTCGCAACTTGACCAGTGGCCAAGGAGCCCACTTTCTCAGTGGAACTATAACGACCCTTACCATATAATATTTTATTCAATATCATAAGAGAAGTCCTTATCATCCTCAAGCTAACAAAACAGTGGAAGCATTTAAAACAATCTTGGAGAGGGGGTTGAATAAGGTTTGTTTCATAAATCGATATGACTAGGATGAGAGGGTTCCAATTGTGTTATGGGTGTACCGGACTACCACGAATCGATTAAACAGGTACACACCATTCCAACTGGTATATGACAGAGAAACAGTTGTGCCAGCTGAGTTTCTCACCCCAAGTCTATTCATTGCATAAGATACCAAGATGAACGAGGATGAATCCATTTTTGTGCAGGTGGAGGAATTTATGGAACTTAAGGAAGAAAGGTTCCCAACATATTTTCATCAGACTGTGGAGAAATCCCAGAAAAAGGTCTAACATGATCGACATATAAAGCGTAATTTGTTTGTGTAAGGTTATTTTGTGGTCTTATATGAAAACAAGTATCATAAAAATTCAGGAAAGATCCAAATGAACTGGATTGGTCCTTTTATAGTTGTGGAAATCTGTGAATATGGAGCTGTCAAATTAGCACAACTAGATCGAGTTCTTCGACCTGGCTAGGTGAATGATGCATGCTTGAATCCCTACCTGTCTGCTACATAATTACAGTTTCATTACGCTCCTGGTTTCAGGAGTGGGTTAGCAATTAGGATTTCCATTTATGTATATGTTTTACTTTATGTCAATACATGGTGATGTGTTAGGTGTTTATGTGTCTTAGTGTTTCGTTGTCATGTCCAAGTCATCCATCCTAAATATTCACTTTGTGGTCGGGGAGGTTGCATTCACATCCTGTCATATTTAATGCTGCTAAAATTTAAATATTGTTCTCTTTTGTCATCATGTGGGTTGTTAAGTTTTGTTAGTACCTTTTTATTTGTCATTATGTCTATACTGGAACCATCACTAAAATTTTAACAACTATCCGCCTTTTTTCGGTTATCGCTCGCCTACTCATTACTTTCCCAAGTTGATCTGCCATCCCGTTACGAACTTTTGGGTTATGCATTTAGCTACCCTAATCACGTTGTGGATTTTTCCACATTCAAGCGATTGAGTTAGTGTTAATACCCAATCGTGTCACCATTTATTATTCAATTTGTGGTCGTCTCGACATCTTCCGCATATACCTTATAAACACATATTTGGTTTATGGATTCATGTATTTTTGGAACTTGATGTGTAGATGGATGCAATTGGAACAAGATCCATGCCAAATAGTCTAACAATATATTGAGTCTCAATCCAGCTCTGGGCTATTGATTCTAAGCAGGTGCCAATTTTAAAATTTAAGTATGGTTTGCTAGTGATTTGTCAGCATGAAGTAGATTTGTTTGACAGAAACACTTTACATCAAGCCTCACTTGAAGCACATCCCTCAAAATATATTAACCATAATGATATCAACGCAAACAACATCAAATATTCATAATTTTACCAAATTGAGAATCTCAATAGAGTCATTTCCCCAATCCAAGCCAATGACAACTACAACTAGTCAAGGAAGCCCATGCCTCTTGTTGGGTCCTATGTTTTGAAGAACTAGTTGTGCAGGTGCATAAAGGTTTTGTGGAACCCCATAGAACATCACCATTAGATACAAGGGGCAAAAATCTCACTAACATTCCACCAACAAGGAAAACGAGTGATGTGCCAGTTGGAGGAATACGTAGAAAAACCCAAAAGCTTCAAGCACAAGAAAAGACAAAGAAGAATCAAGAAACCAGAGGAGCGGAATCAAGAAACAACGAATAAAATGATATAAATTAGGGAAAATGTAATGAGAAAGGGTTGGGATTTTAGAATGGACATGTGTTTTGTTGTACTGTTTTCCTAATATATCGTTGTTGTATTAGTTTAGATGAGATTACTTTGGTAGGATATATCTGCCAAACAAACAACTAAGCAGGGATAATGTTTAGGATGGAAATTTAAATTGAAATGTAGAAACCCGAGCTAATCTTACTAGTCCTTAATATGAAAAATGTAAAATGTTTAGCGATAGTTTTGTAAAAATATTCAAATTTCTAAGGATTTTGGATAGTTTCTATAAAATTTCGGCATTTTTAAGGTAAAATAATTTTATTCTATGGAATTTGGGTGAATCGTTTTTTGGGGAAAACCATGAAAAATTATCCCATTGGTGAAATTTATCCCCTAAAATCATCTATGCAGCTAATTCTAGTTATGTTGTGTAAGTTGCGATATGAAATACCTACCCTGAGATATAATAATATAGAAATGAGTATTCAAGAATATAAATTTTGTTGTGTTATGGATGAATGTTGTTGGAGAAATTTCTATTTTTGACACACTAGTTCAGTGGCAGTAACACTAGTTCAGTGGGAGTTAACTGACTAGTTCTATTTTATACTTTCTAAACTTATACCATCACTATTATGCATGCATTCCTAATTATAGGATGTCATTGCCTATATGAGTGAAGATCACTCACTCATTGATTAGATCATAATATACATTGATTCTCATTCTTCATTGTGTATCTCTCTTCATTTTCTTGATAAGATTTGTTTGTGTATGCTTTAGCTAGGTCTCCTGTGCATATTTCCATGAAACACTGACATGGTATCATATTTGAGCTGCTTGGAGCAACCCAGACAAGCCAAAGAAGAGCGAAAGAGGATTTGAGTAAACGAAGGTGCAATGTCATCGCACTATGTTATTCCTCTGGGGTGCGACGATTCAGTTTTTCACAATCATCACAATGTGTCCTTCACTAGGGTGGGACGATTCATCATCATTGCACTTTATCCTTCTATAGGGTGCGACGATTGAGCAACCCTCCAAAAAATAGGGTTTCTGCAGTAAAATTGCCATATCTCAAAATCTGTGATCTTGGTCGGACTGAAATTTGGACCAGAGACGTATAACATAGGGATGCGCATGCTCACCAAAAATATCTAAAACCCACATCATATTTTAGGAAATATAGTTGCTTTATCATATCTGTATTTGTCATAGAACCATTTGTCATATCTCAGAATCCACGATCTGGGTTTTCAGGATCTTTTCAGAATCAATAGAAGGGATGCAGGTGATGAAACTTCTTCAATCAAGTCTGGTGATAATACTCACACCGTACAACTATTTTGAATGGAATCTGAAGGCCGCATTCCAACTCAAAATAAAAGGACTGTATAATTTGATGATGACGACATAAACAGAATCTACATCAGTGCTTGAGAAGACCAGATGGACGAATCGTAAGGATGAGGCCACAAGACTACTTATTGAGTTAATCTCCACTGATTTATGGTTTGATTTTGCCACATGCAAGACTCCAAACGATATTTTAACCACGTTGGAATGAATATTTGGAAAGGAGGATGAGATGCAAGGTCATATTCTTGAGGTAGTGTTGAATACCTTAGACCCTAAATGTTTTGATAATATACGTGATTTTTTTACTAAATTTAAATCTTTGCTATTGAGCTTGGGTGAATGTGGTATTGACAAATCTACACAAGAGAAACAACATATTATAACAATATTGGCCAAGCTAGGACCGGAATACGCTGTATATGTCTCCAATTTCCATTCTGGAAGATGTCTTTTTGGAAAAAATTGGAAAATGCCTACGTTGGATCAGTTCATTGAGTCTCTTACACAAGAAAAGACAAAACTCATTCAAATGGGTCTAATAAAGGATCCCAAAGAACATTTTCTCACCGTGCATGATGGAAAAGGATCATCCAAATAGAACGAGAAGGAGGGATATTCCAAACTCTTTAATGATTCTTCAAGTTCCAAAGACTCTTCAGATTCCAAGAAGAAGAAGAAGAAGGGAAAGCAGTGCACTTATTGCAATAAACCAAATCATGAAGAATCCACATGCATGAGTAAATAAATCTATCTTATGGCACATGCACTTCAAAAGAACAACCTTGGAAACTTCATTCTAGAGGGAGACAAGAAGGAGAAGGAAGAAGATCATGCTCCTAAGAAAGGTAATCATCATGCCCTGGTTGCAATTAATTCCTCATCTGATTCATGGATTATAGATTTTGGTGAATCCCATCATATGGAAGATAAAGAGGAAGTTTTATCTTCTTTGAGTCCATGCTCAAGGCCCCCTATTCTCATGGGAGATGATACTCCATTAGCAGTAGCAGGAGAAGGGAGAGTGGAACTCCATAATGGCAGTTTTGATAATGTTTTACATGTTGCAAAGATTTCTATGAATCTGCTCTCAGTTTATCAGATCACTCAGAAAGGTAAAAAGGTTGAATTTACATCCGATTCAGTTTCAGTAATTGGCATGCATGGAAATTCCATCATTGCAATTGATGAGGTGGATCACAAGTCATGGTTGTATAAATTCAATAAGTTTTCTGAGGATGACTCCTCTTTTCTACTTACACATAAGGAGAGTACTTTGCATGCACCTCCATTGCAACATGCATATACTCTTGTGCTTCCATCAGTTTTAGACATCAGAGATGATTCCATACACTCAGATTCTGTACATGGAAATAAGCAGGTAGTACTTCCAGATAAGAAGCCAACACTGAAGCTTCAACAGATGCCCAATAAGGCACAAACCACACTTCAGCCAACAAAAAACCTTGCAGGGAATCCATTGGATTTGAGGAGGACTTGATCTCAGCATGAGGAGCCTTGTCATGTATTTTCAGCTTCAAAATCTGCAATGCACATGCATTGCTATATGGTTCAATCTACTGATCCACAAACCTACAATAAGGATGTGGGAAATCCATTATTGAAAGAAGCCATACAGGAGGAGCATGAATCTCTCCTAGAGAATTAGACGTGGGATCTGGTTCCACTTCCACCGGGGAGGAAACTTGTCACATGCAAATGGGTCTACAGAACCAAGAGAGGAGCAAATGGTCAGGTGAGCAAGTACAAGGCTAGATTAGTTGCAAAAGGATTTCAGCAGATTCATGAGATAGATTATGATGATACCGTTTCTCTTGTATCAAAGATGGACTCCATTCGCTTGGCTCTAGCCTTTGTAGCAGCCAAAGGATGAGAAGTACACCAGATGGATGTGAAGATTTTTTTTCTTCATGGTGACCTTTCATAGGAGATCTATATGGAGCAGCCACAGGGGTTCATTCAGAACTCATCTTTAGTATGAATACTGAAGAAGTCTCTCTATGGCCTCAAGAAGGCACCTAGAGCATGGTTGTTGGCCCTTGACCAGGTTTTTGGAAACACTGGTCATGTTTGACCAATTTTGGGACTTCAACAGGCTAGTCGAAGATGAAGTTCCATGCAAAGCGAAGATTGTGGGATCTCGCCCCCTTTTGTGGGCTTTCTGGGTTTAGGTTTTATGTAACGGGTATGGGATGTCGGCCCATGGGTCTTACCCATGATTAGGCCCTTTTTGTAATGTATAAATAGATATATAGGCGATGTAAGAAGGGACGAGATCTAAGAGGTATGTGGTGCTAAGTGTTGCATTGTGCTAAGTGCAAGTGATGTGATAGAGTTAGGTTTGTGCATATTGTGTATTGAGAACTTGCAGGGCTAAGTGCAAGTGATTGTAACAAAGGATTTGTGTTGTGCCAGGCTTAGGTAAGGAGGATCTAGCGAGGTGCACGCAGATCTCCTTTCCTATTTGGAGTTGGTTTTGAGGCTCTGTGCATGTAAGGAGATTGATAGAAGATAATAAAGCAGAAGAAGAGTTGGTGGACGTAGCCCCATGCTGGGGGTGAACCACGTATATCCTGTGTTATGGTTGCTTTGTGTGATTGATGTGATTTATGATTAGTGTTGTCATCTTTATGTATATTAGATGCATATGATATAGTAGCTTAGTGTTTAGTAATGTGAATGAATGCTATATCTTCTCTATTTCTATGTGCTAAGTTCTTGGATGTGTTAGATCTTGTTGAATACTTCGATGTTCTATCATTAAGGGTTTACCTGCGATGTGAATAAGGGTTAAATGCTAATGAATGTTAACTGCTAAGTTCTCTATTAAGTATTGTAATCATAGATATGTGTCCCAGCTAGGATGCAGACACTTGAGTCCTGCAACCCCCCCTGCCTCTACCTCAGGTGAGACTTCATTTTCTTTGTAGGTGTTGCCGAAAGGGCCAGTAGTTAGGTTTTTTTTGGTGCGTTGTTGAAGCGTTGAACCCTGGGTCTGCCCCTGTGCCAACAAATTGTTCCATTTTCGGGACATGAAACTGTGATTGCTCGGAACTGAAGAAAAGAGAAAGCTTTGTGCATAGATATGTTACTGTCGTGCACAATATTCTACTTGACTTGTGAAGCTCCGTGCTAAGAAAAGAAGCCCGTTCTGAAGAAAAGAGGTAAGATCTTAAAGCTTTGTGCTCTGATAAAGGTAAGATAAGTGAAAATTTTTGCTTCAAAAGAATGGATCTAGGTATGTTTAATAGATTTGGTCCTAGTCTGAAAACTAGGGAACAAATCAAAGAAAGAAAATATGATATGAATAGATCTGATAAAAATAGTGAAAGATATGTTATTCCTATGCATAGAAAGAATTGTTGGACTAACAAGTGGATGAAAGATCCTAGAAATAATTTTTTGCAGATTCATCACTGTGATCCTAGTGTGCAGTACAGGAAAGGTTGGGGATCATTTAAGAGAAAGAGAGGATTGAATCTTTGTTATAATTGTAGAAGACCGGGACATATTGCTAAGAAATTCCCTAGTAGAGGTCTTATTTTCCTTTGTTGTAAATCTACTGGACATGAAGTTTTGGATTGCCCTAGAATGATTGCTAAAGTTGAAAATATGAACATGAGACAAGAAATCCTAAGGAAGGTCAAGAGACTAAGAATATGCTAAAAAACTAGAGAGAATCAGAGGCTATATTATTGTAGATGAAAGAAACACTGAATGATCGCAGAGATACCATTTTATCAGATATCTTAAAAGAGAAAGAGTGCATAGAAGCAAGAATAGGAGATTTCGACATAGACTGTGTATTGGATGCAGAAACACAAGTGAACATTATGACAGAAAGTACTTGGGAAATCTTAGGAAAGCCTGCTATGGTTCCTTCACTGGGAGGAATAGGATTGTTTAAAGGAAAGTTGATAACTCTATGTGGAATACTTACCCATGTACCTATGATTTCTCATGGAGAATCGACAGGAGAAGAATTAGAGGTCATTAAGTTTTTTGAGAACATCAACCCCCTTGCACTTTTGTTAGGAAAGACTTGGATTGAAAGAGATTAGATCCGAAGAAAAGAAGAAGAGGAATCTCTAGAATAGAAAAAACAAGAATTAAGGGATTTCATGGCTAGGAGAATAGCGCGCTTAATGGAAGAACATGAGGACAAGTAGAAGCAACTAAGGGCCAAAGACCTAGCTCTCAAAGTTTAAAGAATGCAAGAAGACTTAGAGAACTTATCCATACAGGAGAGTAGAGCATCTACTCCAAAAACAATAAGAGAAGAAGTATTACCCTCGAACCCTGTGAAAGACCCTCAATTGTGAGAAGTTACTATGCCAATAGGAGATAAGAACAAAAATGGAAAGAGGAATCTAGAGACGCAGATCACACAAAATAAAGCTAGAAAACTTAGTAAGAAGAAAGAAAAGATAGAAAAATTGCAAGAGGTTCTAGAGAAGACTTCGCAGAAGGAAGGCTTGCAGAACTTGAACCTCGCAAAAATAGAAGAACAACACCAATTGGCACTTCACCACGGTGAAGCAATATGACCATTGGATGCATCCCAACCGTTAGATGCTCCAAAATGGCTAGAAAAAAAGTTATTTCCGGAACGTTCGCCATTGGACCGTTGGGACCGCGCCATAACATATGGAATTGAATTGATTGAGGTGTTCCTACCCATTGGAAGAACCTGTTACGATGTTACCTATTTAACCTGTCAAATTTCTTACCATGGACACTTTTTCCAATTGTGATTATTTGAACCCACAAAGAGCTGACTATTACCGTGCAGTGCTTATTGAGACCTCACCATCCGTTCTTCTACCTTGACTACTTGTCCATCGACATGAGATATCAGATCTTGAGCGTGTATGTAGGGTGACTTTAGTGCAGTAGAGAAATTCGTTGAAGAGATTCTCATAGACTTCATGGATGAGAAGGTCATGTCCACAAGAGCACAAGATTCATCGACAAGAGGAGGGGAAGAATCCCCATTGAATGCACGTAGATTTGGGCCCTCCCGAATTGCGACAGAGAAACGAACCAAGCATCATGATGACTTGGCGAATGAGAAGCTCATACCATCAATCCTGTCCAAATACATCCCGCCTATGGCTAGTGCGGTGAGTTGTGACAGTGTCCTGAGGGACTTCGAATAAACAGTGATCACCGCGTACCTCCCGAAGGGGATATTCGCAGTAGGACTACAGTTGGAGAGGATTCTAACACTTAAGATCAGTGACTTCAACTTGGGAGATCGCAAAAACTATGACGTTCTTACACCACACAAGTATTTGACCAAGACAACGGGGAAGAAGTTGAAGATAATCCCTTAGTCGTGGACCATGGACATTGCAATATTGACCATCCTCAATGTAATGAAGTTACCACACTTCGATAGACGTCAGTAGGTTAACGCGTGCGTTAAAATCCTATTGCCATGCTTCCATGGAGGTTACCTATGGTTGGACATGTGCATCATAGTAGATACGACACTGATCCATCGGATCACTGGATTGAGCATGTAAGGACCAAATCCCTAGGATTGTTACCTAGAGAAGGATGCAAATAGAGCCCTGGCGCAGACAATAAAGACACCTATGGCGATGTGGAGAAGGGAAAGGGGGGATATAAGGAAACCTCCATCCAGAATGGCGTAGTGTGCTTAGATTTCCAGTTGATCATTGGTAAGATAGTCAGGAATAATAGGCCAACGTAGGTCATGGGGTTTGTCGTCGACCTCGCAGGAAACTATATTGAAGGACTACAAATGAACTGGGCGAGCTACCTCGTCAACCAGTTAGAGAAAGACTGTCGTGAAGCCCAGGATCAGGGCTATGAGTTTCATTTCAGTTGGTTTTTTATTCTCGTTGCCTTCATTGCGTGGGAGATGCCAGAAGGAGTGACCTTCCCTGAAATTGAGTCATCTGAACCACTAGCTATGAAGTTCACTATGCTATGGTATTTGAGCGACATGGAAAAGTAATGGAAGTCAAACGCGGTGTTCCACACCTATTATCTATAGCTGGAGAGGGCCATTGAATCCTTCCCTCACATGACGCCGGACACTCTGCACAGGTTCAAGCCACTTACGAATTTTCGTGCAAACAGGCACTTCATATATATCACTGCGCACAGAGACGAACACAAAGAATATCTCCAGTCCTATTAGAAACTCACATAAGAGGACATGGAAGAAACAACCAAGGAATGGCCTGTGGAGTCCTAGTACCAGTTGACCAGGTAGAACTGTCCAACCCTGACCTCATCAGAAGTCGTGTAGTCACCCGCGAAGAATATGATGCACCGAACAACAACAGGAAAAAAAAGAAGGAAGAGGTACAAGAATTGAGCAGTGCATCAAAGGAAACTACACTAGATTCACCTAAAGGGGGAGGAGGTGATGAAGTAGACAAAGAAGAGGATGAAGGGGGAGAAGAAAAGCAAAAGCGAGGTGAAGTAACACTGCCTAAAGATCCCCTTCTAGAAGAAGAAACATCCAAGAAAAGAAAGTGTTCCCCGAGGAAACTTCATCATGGAAGAAGTCAAAAGCCAATAAAACTGCATTCCACACTGTGCTCATGGTGAATTACATTGACCTTATCATTGTCACTGTATCAGATACCTCAGAGAACATCTTGCAGTAAAGTGAAGCCAAACATGAGACAATGTTTGAGAGGATCGAGGTGGATCTCAAAGGGGTATAGCAGGCTCTTTATTCAAACTGCACAGTGTCTACTACACCGTTGTGAGTAGGGGACGTAGAAGTAGGAGATGAGCCTACCTAGCGACGCATATTAGTAGACTCGATAGAGGCTCTCCTTCATCGTATCCAAGAGGAAAAATAATAGGCCAAAAAGGCCCTGAATCAAGAAAAGGAGGAAGCCATAGAGAAACGTCGGGTTGCGCAACAAGAAAAAGACGACCTCCAGGTGAAGTTTGCAGAGGATAGAGCACATATCCAGAAGGAGAAAGAACAACTGCTCACATAGCATATGGGATTCAAGGAGGCAGTCACCAGAGCACTTCGCTCTGTGTCGGGCCTTGCACAGATAGAAGAAGACACAATGGAGATCCAAGTAGGAAATCTCGCCAAAGCCATTCATCATCTCCAAGCACGGATAACAGAACTGGAACTACAAGCCATGCCAAGCACTTTGCAGGAAGTGTGAGATCAGAGAGAGGAAACTGCCAAGAGCGCAATCGAAAGAATCAAGGCATTGGCCTTGGAATGCAAGCAATTCAGCAGTTGGAGTGCGCAGACCTACGAGCACCTTGTAGAGGACCCTGAACTAAGGACATTGGAGTCACAGCTCCAGGAGGCAAAGCAACATGCAGCAATAGTGCAAGCATAATTGAAGCTACTGTCACCGGTCGAGAGGATGGAAAGGTTACAAGAACAATGCATGGTTCAGCAACATGTCCATGCCATCTAGAGTAAAGTCATAGAAGTGACCTAGAGGCTCCATCCAGTGCAGGATGAATCTTGCACACTTTTTGAGGATATTGAAAGACAAGGTGCACAACTATAACATGTAGTCTCCACAATAGAACAACGCTTGGAAGGACCGGTGACTAAGAAAGTTGTTCAAGAGTTTGTTGAGTAGGAGGCTCTGGTGAAGTAGTAGGTCGAGGCATATCGAGCTAAGATTGAGGCCTTTGAGGCAGTGTTACCTAGATTAGAGTGACTTAGGACGAGTCACAGGTGAGTGTTAGGGGCTTGTTGGCCCTTGACCATGTTTTTTGGAAATGTTGGTCATGTTTGACCAATTTTGGGACTTCGACAGGTTGGTCGAAGATGAAGCACCAGGAGAAGCGGAGATCGCAGGATCTCACCCCCTTTTGCGGGATTTTTGAGTTTAGGGTTTATGTAATGGGTATGGGGTGTCAGCCCATGGGTCTTACCCATGCTTAGGCCCTTTTTGTAATGTATAAATAGATATCTAGGCGATGTAAGAAGGGACGAGATCTAAGAGGTATGTGGTGCTAAGTGATGCATTGTGCTAAGTGCAAGTGACGTGATTGAGTTAGCTCTATGCATATTGTGTATTGAGAACTTGTTGAGCTAAATGCAAGTGATTGTAACAAAGGCTCTGTGTTGTGCCAAGCTCGGGGAAGGAGGATCTGGTGAGGTGCATGTAGATCTCATGTCTTAAGCGGAATTGGTTTTGAGGCTCTATGCATGTAAGGAGATTGACAGAAGATAATAAAGAAGAAGAAGAGTTGGTGGACGTAGCCCCACGCTGGGGGTGAACCACATATATCCTGTGTTATGGTTGCTTTGTGTGATTGATGTGATTTATGCTTAGTTCTATTATCTTTATGTATGTTAGATGCATCTGATATAGTATCTTAATGCTTAGTAATGTGAATGAATGTTAGATATACTCTATTTCTATGTGTTAAGTGCTTGGATGTATTAGATCTTGTTGAATACTATGTTGTTATGTAATTAGGGTTTTACCTGCGATGTGAATAAGGGTTAAATGTTAATGAATGTTAACTGCTAAGTGCTTTGTTAAGTATTGTAATCACAAATCTATGTCCCAGCTAGGTTGCAGACACTTGAGTCTTGCAACCGCCCCTGCCTCTACCTCGGGTGAGACTTCATTTGCTTCACAGGTGTTGCTGAAAGGGACAGTAGTTAGGTTTTTGTTGGTGCATTAAACCTTGGGTCTGCCCTTGTGCCAAAACTGGTATGCAAAGATGGATTCTTACTTTATCTCACACAATTTTGTTAGATGTATATCTTATTCCAATATTTACATGTTGAGGACTACTGACTCTGTGATGATATTAGTACTCTATGTTGATGATCTTTTGATCACTGGTAGCTCTACTTCAGCCATTGATTTGGTCAAAGATATTTTCAGGATAGGTTATCTATGACGGACATGGGTCTACTACACTTTTTTCTTGGTCTCGAGATTAGTCAAGATGCTTTTGACATCAAACTTTCTTAGGATAAGTATGTCAAGGATCTTTTGGATAGATTCCACATGACAAACTGTAAGTCTACACGTTCACCCTTCTTATTTGGGATCTGACTTAAGGATGGTAGAGATACACCATTAGTGGACAACACTTTTTATCGACAGTTGGTGGGGAGTCTTTTGTATCTCACCCACACCCATCTAGATATCTCATATGCGATAGGAGCAATTTCTAAATACATGCAAGAACCCCATGATCTGCACTAGAAGGTTGCCAAGCGCATCCTCAGATATGTTCAGGGCACCATGAGTTATGAGATTCACTATGCAACTGGTTGTGCATTAGATCTCATAGGCTTCACAGATTCAAATTTGGTTGGTTATAGCACAAATATCAAGTCCACATCCGGGTACACTCTCAGTTTGGTGTTAGGCCCAATTTGTTGGTCAAGTAAGAATCAATCAACCATTTCTTTATCTTCTTTAGAGGTCGAGTATAGAGGAGTAGTCAACTGTGTCAGTCAAACACTTTGACTTCAACACTTCCTTACCATCTTGGTATCCAGTTTCACTATCCTACTATCATATGGTGTGACAGTTAGAGTACAATGAGATTTTGTAGAGATCCAGTACATCAACAACGAACCAACCACATTGAGGTCCACATGCATTTCATCAGATATTTAGTACATGACATGATCATTGATTTGTAGTTTTGTCCTTCCTCTGAATAGATTGCTGACATATTCACCAAAACATTCACTGAGAAGAAGTTTCAGACTTTGCAGGATCGTCTTGCAGTGAAGAACACAATTTCCTAGCAACTGCCTTTTCTTATTTTGATACATTGTCTTTTGAGGGGGGGTTTTGTTCCCACGTGGTTTTCCCTCTTTCCTCACTTTTTATTGAATGTTCATTAGTTGCATTGTACATGAGTACCTAATATGACCTACTAGTCGGGTCTCATTTTTTACTCCATAGTGATGTTCAGGGGGGTGTTGGAGAAATTTCTATTTTTGACGCACTGGTTCAGTGGTGGTAACACTAGTTCAGTGGGAGTTAATTGACTAGTTCTATTTTACACTTTCTAATCTTAGACCATCACTATTATGCATGCATTCCTAATTATAGGATGTCATTGCCTATATGAGTGAATATCACTCACTCATTGATTAGATCATAATATACATTGATTCTCATTCTTCATTGTGTATCTCTCTTCCTTTTCTTGATAAACTTTGTTTGTGTATGCTTTAGCTAGGTCTCCTGTGCAGGTTTCCATGAAACACTAACAAATGATTAGTCTTATTTTCATGTAATTTGTGTTGTGTTGTGTATTTAATAATTACATATTGTTTTAGCAACTTTTATAATGTATGTGTTTACTTTAATGTTTCACAACACAGACTGTTCATTGTCTTTATCGATGTAATACTTCTAATGTTGTGATATATTTACATATAAGTATGGAAATATACTATGATGTGCTATATCTGATGACATGTCATTTGTAATTCACTTTATCACACAAAGTCTCTGTTTCACTTCGGGTGAAACCTCCTTCCCTTACAGAAGGTTAAATATGCCAATGCAACTAGACTACAACGATACCTTTGTTGGTAACCTATGAGAACCCCAGTATCCGATTTCGCTCCAACAAATCATTACGTTGTCAGGACTCGACTTCTGAGCGAGTTTTTAGAGGATGCAACATCACATATTTAAGAATGACATTGAAAGATGGTGGGAAAGTGTTGGAAATATTGTCATTGATGTGCTTTCATTGATGTCAACAGTCGAAGTCATTATGATGTGATGATGAGTTATTATGAACAACATGCAGAGGAATCTACCTAAAGCTCAAGAGAGGAAGTGCATTGTAGAAACACTATCGAGATAGAATTCCCAACAGATCAATGATCTCGATCAATTAGAATCCAAGTACAAAACCAAAAAGCTTAAAAGGGAAATCACATTGTAGAAACACGATCAAGATTGAAAATTCCTACAGTAAAACTACAATATAATCGAGGAAGAATATTGTCCACTGATGTAGATTTCAGGACATACCAATACCATTAGATCAAGCACAGTGGAAGGACAACGTAAGGTGTACTAAATTACTGGTAGCAAGCAGTCACCACAACCTTATGACTTATTCGGCAGGTAAACACTCCAGAGGGATTGAACTTCTTAGAGTTCGAGTAGCTTGGAGCCTTGGAGTCACGACTAATCGAATACCTGAAGAGAGGATATATTTAGTGTCTAATTCCACTGTCCTAGCTCCTGAACTTATGAAAACATATCAAGCAGAAAGTGCTAATATGCACTCCGAAGAAATTTTCTCCGGGAGAGTTGGGAGGCTGCAAAGGACGGAGTCTCAAAACTCCAAAGTGAACGAGAACCGTCCCTTCAACTGTAGATCAATTCATGGTCATTGATTTGTTTGAAACCCCTGGACAATCCAGGATCGTCCATCTACGAAAGAATGAATATCGACCATCCGATCTACTTCAACGAAAAGGACTCCGGAAGGTTGAATGATTGCAAAGGCTCAAAGTCCCGAAATAAATATGAACCATTGATCTAAGAACTGATCACAATTGTTGGATCAAGGATTCATATGAAACTATGACCAGGAGGAGGACATGTGCCACATCAGGAGATCCACGTCAACAATACCACGTCAGCAAGGACATGTGGCACAATTAGATGGTGACAAGTATCTAGGTCCAGTTGGCACTTTAGGTTACGTAAGTCACGAATCTAGGTGACACGTGGCAACCACTCAGCTAGTTCCAAGTCAGCAGTGAAGTCAACAAGTTACATCACTTTGAGATATTGTCCTTCGTGGGAATCCAATATCTACCACCAACAACTACCCGAAGCCTCGAAGTCAATGCTAACTATTGATCTAAGATCCTCTGGATTCTCACATAACCGGTAGATAAGAAGCATAGTGGAAATATGATGTAAGCACTCCCATGTCGACCACTTCAATGCTGACCAACTCCGATGAAAATTGGAACAACAATTACCTGGACCTCTGAAGTCCCGGAGTCCTGGAGTCCCGAAGTCCCAAAGTAAATAGTGTTCGTCCATCTCAACCTTTGATTAAGTCATAGACACTGGATTAAGCAATAAAAGGATAATTAAATATTGGATCTAGGTCATTGATTTGGTTCTGGGAATCACGCCAAACATCAAATCAACCCTTGTGAAAGGTAACAACTTCGGGAAGTTGAAACTTTGGAAGATCGAATGAGAGATAAATCGCATGAAGGTCGAAGTACCAGAGAACTAGGTTCCAGCCTCGGTCATGGGTTACAAACACATAAGCCATGAGGGACTGGGAGCATCACTTAATTAATAAGCCTGTGGTTTTGCACATATGGTCACATGTAAATGGTTTGAAGGAAGTGTCTCTATAGAATTTGATTTATGAAAACATTAGCAGATACAAAAGAAATCGATCCATATCTGTGATCGATTTATGAAAAGAAATCTCACTAAATTAAAATCCTTCACGATAATGTCTAAATAATAATGGAGATTATTGTTAATTTAAAATGAAGAGGTGCGATGGTTCAAACAAAGGGACACAATGCTTCATAGATCGCACCAGTTGGAAGATTATATAAATGAGAAATAATGGTGAGAATAAAGAGTCTTTGTAGTCCATATCAGAAGATCAAAATAGAAGCAGAGTCGAAGAAGAAGAACTAATGATTCTTATGAAGTGAGGGTGGAAGGGAGGAGCATGAAAGGATTCATATCCTTTACTAAGTAAAGTTTAATTTAAGGGAGTTGGTGCTTCTTAGGGTTGGTGCCCTAAAGATAAGGGAGTTGGTGCTTCCTAGGATTGGTGCCCTAAAGACAAGGGAGTTGATACTTCCTAGGGTTGGTTCCCTAAATACAAGGGAGTTGGAGCTTCCTAGCATTGGTTCCGTGAATAAGGGGATTTGTGTCTCATAGAGTTGGTGCTCTAAAATGGACTGGTGCCCTTCACTATTCTTCATAAATCCTTTGAATTCTTATTAAATATATTTATATAATTGTTTTACAAACAAATCCATAACTTTTAATTTTTGAAAAAGGGTAATAA
>ML781462.1:383273-397496 GCA_009831015.1 Picea engelmannii | reverse complement strand
ATGAAGGTGCACTAAGTTTATATTTCAAGAGTTATGGAAGAAACGTTTGAGGGTTGTGAAGGACACAATATTCTATTCTGAATCAGCCAGTGATTAATATGAGATCTTTTGGATCCTATTCCCATAAGAGGTCTACTATTGGCTCGACCTGTTACAATAAGTGACAGAATTAAAAGATCGTGTCAATAAAAGATTTAATTGAGTAATTGAGTGGCTTTATTTTCTTCACAAGTTGTATTACTAGACTTGTTGAGTTGTGGAATTTGGGGTCTAAACTACCCTTGAAGGATATGTTGATGTTTTGGTAGCTGCGGGAGGTGTTAACTTCCATGGTTAAACCTTTGACTAGAATATAATATTTCAGAAGCAAGAGAAAACCTAAATAGATGTGTGAAAACCCTGGAAGACAAGTCAGCTCAACAGATTAAGTAATATTGAAGTATTATATGCAAAAAAGGATAGGTCAACCTTTCTTGAAGAGACACCTGTTCACCTGGCCAGATTAGTATAAATAGAAGGCGCTTTATCTCATTTGGAAAAACACACACTCACTCAATTGGTGCGCATATTGTAGAAGAGAAGTAGAAGAAAAATTAGTGCACATGTATGGAAGAGGAACAAAAACAACTGAAGTGGTGCAACACACTCTTGTTCAACCTTTTTGGTACTCTTACTTGTGCACTACCTTGGAGAAGGTGCACTCTCTTGGTTTATCTCTTGGTTCTAGTGTGGCTTCCCATAATCATTCTATCTAGCAAAGGTTAAGGTGATCAAGGGTGTCTTTGTGCCTATGGTTAGGTGACAATGGTATTTGTAACATCCCCAACCACCAATAGGTTGGGAAATTCCACTACTCAGATGCTTTACTTAGCTCTGATAGCAAACTGTAGCATCCCCGGCCAACACAGAGACTGGGTAATGCTACCACTGCGAAACATTCACATATAAATATATAACATGCATTTTAATCGAAATAAAACACATAACATAGAGTTACTGCTACCGTATAGATTCAAATGTAATAGACATTAATTCATATACACAATGAAATACATGATAACACTCAAGCATCACAGACATGCATAACATATAAATTAAGCACAGACTGATACTTATCTTTTCAATTGGAGTAACACTACCAACTACATGCAAACCTTCCATGAACCTCCCAGCCATAGACCACGCTACTCATCATGCTCATCAGTGGGTCACCCCTGAGTTGGGACTAAGCTCCACCTAGGGCAAGGGATTCCTAGAATAGACTAAGGTTATAGGAAACTACACAGTGCAACTGGAAGGATTATCTCTAGGAGCCTTCTTACACCCACTACTCACAGAATCTCATTTCCCACATGCATGTTCCACCCGGGAGTATACACCTTTGGTATCAAACGGTCCATTGGCTGCTTCACCTCCCTCTCAGGGTCTCGACAACAGGCCAGATCAAGAATTCTCAAAGCTCCGTAGCTGGTGCTGGACTCTCTCTGGGAGAAAACCACTTCCCAACAAACTCTCTCACCTGGAGAGAGTTGTTCATAGGCCTAACAACCTGCCTCTTCTACCACGGGCCTGACAAACTACTTCTTTAACCAGTTTCAACTTAATTCCTGCAAGGTGAAGATACAAACAACAACAATAGCAATTCAATTAACTCACAGTGACAACAACAACAAGAATTTGGGTATGGACATCCAAAAATGACAACATTCCACACTAAGACACAACACAGTTCAGAAATTTACAGGGTGCTCAGACTACACAAGAGACACAGCTCAGTCCATGAGTTTTCCACTGGTTTCAGGTTGCGTGACAAGAAATCAACGTAGAGGTCGATCGTAGAGCTAAACAAAATTCATGAAGGATGGGGAATGGCAAAGTGACTCAGCTGGAGGATGGAAGAATACAAGAGTGAACAATCTTCTCGTGAGGGTTTCCTTCATGGTGCACGGGTAAGAAAGTCCAGATGCAGAGGCAAATTGAGTGGAGATGCCCCAAATCCCAACGAAATCAAGCGAAGGATGACGAGTGAGGAGCGAACCCCCCAACATGGTTGACTTCTGCAGCTTTAACTACATGCACCCAGGCCGACACTTCTCTTCCTGGAGCTGCATGCATTTCCTTTTACACACGTTGTCTCTCCCAGGACTTAGGATAAAAAAACTCAACACTCAACATGTCCACTTTAGCCTTCAAGAATTAATAATAAATATTATTCCTTTAGAGGTAAGCCCCATAGCTTAGCCCCTAGGCATAAACACTTAGCCTCCTCCCTTACGCAACCTTGTGGAATCTTAGTCTCCCATCACTCTTTCTTCATGGTCAGTCTGCATGCAACGATGTTTATATTTTATTAATGATATGCATAATTACATATACAAAATCAGGCTCCTGGCCTTTAACACCTAGGCTCTCTAGCCTAATCACCAACTAAGCCTACTATCTTATTATAACTCGGCTCACCAGCCTACAAAACATGTTTACAATACATAATATAATTGGGTTCATCCTTTGGGATATTGCAATCCCCTCCCCTTATTTTTTCACTGTCCTCAGTGCAACTTTTACACAACATCAACAAGATTTCCAAAATCTTCAAAAAGATGCGGGTATTCTACCCGCATAGCATCCTTGTGCTCCCATGTCATGTCCTCGTGACTGTACTAGGTCCACTGGACCTTTACAAGCCCTATGGCTTGATTCCAGAGCTGTTTTCTCTTTCGGTCCAATATGCTCACCGGATGCATTTGCAAGATGCCTTCTTGCTCCACCTGAATCACATTCCAATCAATCACATGATTAGGATCAGGTATATATTTATTAAGAAATGAAACATGAAACAAATTATGTATATTCATGGATGTAGGTAATGCAAGCATATATGCAATGTATATATATGTATATAGAATAAATTCTAATAACATTATAACCTGCATACAAGATACACAACATACAATAATAGAAAATTGTACTTATCTTTTTATTGAGAAGACTTCCATATCAACATGGTCTAGACCAAGGTACCAAACCTCAACAACCCTCCAACCAATGGTCTCTCCTTTCCCACATGCCTATCCCACCCCAGGAGTGTACACCTTCACTGTCACACAATCCATCAGCTGCTACACCTCCCTTTCCTTGGGCTTCAGCAACAAGATGACTCAGGAAGTCTTAGAGCACCGTGGATCTCAGAGTTCCAACTGCCCTTAGATATTTCCAATCATCATATTCCCTGAGCTACTCTTTGTATTCAACATTCCACTTTAATCAACATCATCTCATCTGCATCGCCCACATGCAGTTATCATGAGGAAACATAAATTAATTCATTTAGGAACTCAAACTTAGTTCAAAAGGGAATTCAATTTTTTCCCCAAACATGAAATTCCATTCCATAATTCTTCTTGGTTGTTGCCATATATGAATGCACCCTTCCTTGTGGTTTTCCACAAGCACCAAAATGCATACCATTTTTCTGCAAGGCTTCATCTTGCATACTGGAAACAATTGTCATTATTTCCTGTACATCATAATTCAATTGCAATATGTACAAAATCTTATGCAGTGATCTTAGAATTGTCTGCATCTAGCAACTCAATCATAATTACCAAACAATTAAATAAACTAGAACGACTTGCCATTCTATGCATATGCATGTTCACAGTAATATATGTAAGTTCATTACTTCTTTTTCTGGACAAGAAAATTTCCTGTAGTCAATTCTCATGTGACTACTTGACTTGCAACTTTCCTGTTGCAATGTTTAGAAACTCCTGAAATGTCCTCATCTTCATGAGTTCACGACATTTCAGTTGTTAGTAACAATTATTTTCATGCAATAATATATATGCATGTACTTACAAAACATATTTAACCATTATACAATTCTATCACTTACTATGCATGAGTGCAATTCTCAGTGCATACTTATTCAATGCACCTTGCATTGAATTACATAATGCTCTTCATCTCAGTCATGTATCTCACCATCCATGAGTTGGAATTATGGCTAATGTGTTGACACATTCTCCACACACTTCCTATTGTCTTCCCAATTAATTGGATGCCTTCCTTTTCAACCCGAACACTACACCAAAAATATAATTTTGTGGTGTTTATTAGTGTTAGAAAAAATGTTGCAGCCCAAGTTTTATTTAAAGGTAGAAAGATTTTAGTACATGTGTGGCTCATAACCTTTCCATATCCATACCTTGCCATATCCAACCATGTCCTAGTCTCATACATGACTAGCTTACTGGAATTCATTCCTATAACAAGTTCTTATCTTTTAGTTCTTTGGTTATTACACCATAACCAATTTTAACATGACATTCTACTATGTCAGTGTGTGCATTCATAAGCTAAAAATATTTGAATTAATACATGCCTTCGGCCTTTACCACATCCAGTGGTAACCATTCAATATTATAACCATGTGATTTTATAAAATAAATTTGGCTGAGGCCATTCTTACCTAAATTTCCTTTCAACAATTATGCAAAAAGAGTAATAAAAACTCATACCTGCATGACTGCCATTAATAAATTTTATACTACTTGAAAGTCAGATGGTAGTACAATCTTTCATGCTTCTTTTATCAAACTTATAACCAACACTTCAGCTCTCTTTTGCTTCACTCCTTATGCAACAACATCATGAACACCACTTGCAAACATGCAAGCATTCTTTCCTCTGGCTGACTCAACAAGTCGTAACATACTTGCTGCTAGAGAAATTGCATCAACTTCCTTCTCCCTATACAATGTTTCCTTACTGATCCCAGAAGTCTTCAATTCTTCCCGTATTCCTGAATCTTCTTTTTCTCTCACTGTAGTCAATGAACATGACTATTTCTTCCTTGAGAAATTTCGACGTAGTTCCCCTACCTCAACGGGGTCTGCTGACCTCTCAGTCAAAGAATGTTTCAAACTTCTGAGTCACATTGACTCTTCGGGCTCATGATTGAACCCAAAAAAATTATACACAGACCCCCTTTTCTCCTTTAGGCATAGCTCCTGATAGACCCACGACCTTATTCCTGTGTGCTTCCAAAACTCCAAGTTTCAAGCGCTAGCCCCTTTTTCATTAGCCCTTTCCTTCATATGACCCTGGGCTATGACCTCATGGAAAACTGTGATTGTGGGCGTGGGCAAGAGTGGTTTTAGGCCAACCCACTTTTCGCCCCACAATTCACTTCCAGCTGCCATGCAACACTTTGTTAAAACTGTGGTATAAATTGTGGCTCGCTCTCAGATTTTTAACATCTAAGCAAGTTCTTGCTCCGTAATCCAGCTCGTCTGTCGATCTCCAATCCCTTGGCGATGATCCGTGATCAAGGGTTGTTATCTATCCTCCCTTTTCTACCTCCTTTCCTCCTTCCACATGTGATTCTAGATCTACATGATCTATCGACATGTAGCTCCCTTCCAAATCAACAACTACGGTTGATTCTAGCTCTCCGACCCTCGAGAGTTTCAACTCTCAACTATCTACCTTTCCCCGTATGAAAATCATCCAGAGTGGATAATCTAATGACACCTGCCCTCATCAATCAGACGATTTTGATGAACTCTGACTCTCTGACCTTGGAGAGTTCTCATGTCTCCACACACACAAATCTTCGGAGTGAATTTCCCCAGAGTGACAGATCTTCTGCCACGCGTCCTCTCCAAATCAATGGCTCTGATTTACTTTGGCTCTTTCTGACCAAGACTAGATCAACGGTCCTTCGACCTCCTCCTTGATCTCTTTCAAGACTTCGATGCTTTCACCCTCTTCTTTCCTCTAGAGTGCTCTGTACCTGGAGTTCCAGATCTAGTGCCACGCATCCACTTTCAGATCAACGACCAAGATTTACTTATGTCGTTTCTCCTCCTCCTTGTCCACAAACTTATGAATTTGTGGATCTTATGCCACCTGTCCTCCTTGACAATGGACGGTCTCAAATCACTTCGGGACTTTGGGACTTTGACAAGTCCACTTTTCCTGTGCACACAAGGGTTAAGTCTCGTGCGCTTACCTCCAGAGAAAATGGTTTTTGGTCCTTCACACTCAGACCTAATGGATGGGATCTATTCCTCTCCTCTGCACTTCCTTTATTCTATTGGACATTGATCTAACGGTCTAGGCTCCTCCCCACAACCGATATGATGGATTTTTTCACTCCTCATCCTGATATTTTGACTTCTTTCTCCTTGGAAGTTTTTTTCAGTGTTCAAAGGCTTCGACCTTTGACCTTTCTCCTGTGAGTTAGCCTCCTATATCTCATCTTTGCTCTCGTAAGCGTTATCTCTTCTGAGCTTTAGGACTTAGAACGAGTCTGTCTCCCACGCACTCCTTGCGTTATCTCTGCTGATGAAGTGATCCAGGTGGATATTGGTGGCCACCCACCTATTCCACTAGGACCCCCACCATTTCTTCTTTCAGTTTTTCAGTTTCCGCACAGTTTACTATTTGTAGCAGTTTTTCGGGTCCTGAACTTCTGGAGCCATTTTGAGGCCTTAAATGACGTTTTTTGGGAAAACGGGGAGAAACATGGATTATGGATCAATGTTTCTCACCCAAAATTTGTATTCCTCGGATAGATCTTTCTAACGAGGTATGGAATGTGTCAAACGGAGATCGTATGCCAAATTTACGTCCTCGGGAATTTGATGTACCAACTTACCCAAACAGGGCCCATAGTCTTGGCGTTTCATCTCCTAGGGTTAGGTCTTTGGATGTTGAGGATTTTCCATTGTTTCTCAATAATAATAGGCCTTCGAGCCTCATTGTAACATAGTTCAGAGGCCAGTAGCTGCCACATATCTTCTCAGAGATAAGCTACCAGAGCCCTAGCTAGTTTATTTCCATTCTATCTATAAGCATATTTCAGTCATTTGTTATTAATGAAATGAAGTCTTATTTCCACTGCATCTCTGTGTTTATGTGTATTTATGTATTTCATTGTGTTCCTACAAAAATCTGGATCAGTGGTATCAAAGCGGTCTGCTCATTCTTGATCCTTTTTTGCATGTCCCCAACAAGGTCGGGGTATAAGGAGTTGGGGCTCGATCTGGTTGAACCTTTGCAAGATCAGCCTCGCAAACCCCGACGACTGCCCATGGGGGAAGAAAAGAAAGATGAGGGAGCAGGAGATCCTATCAAAATGTTTCTCCAGGAGGCCCTCGAGAAACAAAGGAACGCGATGATGGACAACTTTTCCCAGATTCTTCAACGGATTCCCACTGGTGGCACATCGACGTCCAACAACCACTCTGGAAGTGCCATTCCTTTTAAGGTACAAGTAAACTTTGACATTCCCATATTTGAGAGCTAAATAGATGCAGATGCCATAGATAGATGGTTGAATCTGTTAGAAGGATATTTCTCGGTTCATGAATTTTCCGACCGAGAAAAGATTATTTTCGCACTCCTCAAAGCTGCCCCCCATGTCAAGGACTGGTGGGGAACCTACTCGGAGCAACAGGGTGAGGGAGAACCCTCTCTGTTCTTGACCGCACCCACTTGGAATTCTTTCTGAGACACCATCAAGGAACAATATTATCCCTTAGGGAGCTATGAGGACAAATACATACAATGGACTACGCTGTGGCAGCAAAGGGACCAAGATGTGCATGAGATGACGAATCTGTTTCATACCCTACGCACAAAGTTGGGTATCAAAGATTCAGAGAAACATTTGGTGTTAAAGTACCGTAGTTGTCTGCATAGATACATTCAGGAGGAAATGGAGTTCCTCGACATCTCCTCGCTTGGTGTGGCATACCGATATGCTGCCAAGATTGAGCAGAAGTTCAAACAAAAGAAGCGAGACTTTGGGTCTGCAAATCAGAAGCAAGGGAAAGGTACCCCCAAACAACAAAACAAAGGACTATGCCAAGGCGGGGCAGCCCAGGACAACTCGCCAAAGCCACAAGCAAAGAACAACACCACGAAGCCAAAAAAAAAACACGGGGAAGTGGTGTGAGTTCCATAAGAGCTCCACTCACAATACAAGTGAGTGTTGGGCCAAGCAGTCACTGGTAGCCGAATTGAAGGCTTCTTAATTGGATGCATGCTCCGACTTTGAATCAGAACCTGACAAGGGGAATGACAGGGGGAAGCAAATTATCGATGCAGAGCCCAATGCCACCGTTTCCACCACAAAGGTCCAGAAGGAGGAACCAGAAGATCCAGAGGAGGTAGAGTGTCTCTTTCATTCCAAGATGTGGGTAAAGGGTTCCCCGTTGCAGTTCATTGTTGACAGCAGGAGCCAGAAGAACATCATCTCGGTAGAGGTTGTGAAGCATTTGGGCTTGCCGACCATAGCACACCCACAACCATACACCATCAGGTGGTTGCACCAAGGACGAGACCTCCGCGTCAGTCAACAATGTCACCTTCCCTATAGCATCAAGCCCTTCACGGATGAGGTATTATGTGACATTGCTCCCCTTGATGTTTCTAATGTATTATTAGGCCAACTGTACTTGTGGAAGCGACATGTTATGTATGAGTCCATGCCTTGTGCTGTTATTATCACTTTGGGCAATAAGTTGTATAGGATATCGGAGATAGAACTACCCACCACCATCTCCTTGGTTACTGCAAAACAATGCAATAAGCTCATTTCCAAAACCAAGAAAATTGTTTTCCTGGTGATCCGCCCTCAGGGACAGAGGAAGACTGTGGCCATGACCTCCAGACAGGGCCCCGTTGCATGAAAACAACAGATGGATAAGGTTGTGGAGGAGTACGAGGACATCTTCACCTCCCCTGCAGGGGTGCCTCTACATTGCCAGGTCAAGCACCCCATCGATCTGACCCCAGGTGCGTCGTTACCCAATGGACCCATATATCAGTGCTCTGTTCTGGAGAATGAAGAAATCAAGAGGCAGATTCAAAAGCTGTTGCAGAAAGGTCACATCCGGCTGAGTTCATCGCCCTATGCGAGCCCAATCGTGTTGGTGCAGAAGAAGGATGGGACTTGGAGACTCTGCATTGACTATCGGGCACTGAACAAGATCACTGTTCGGAATAGGTACCCAATCCCATGGATTGATGACCTTCTGGACCAACTCAAGGGGGAAAAATATTTATGCAAGATCGCCTTGAAGTCTGGGTATCACCAGGTACCAATCAAACCCTCTCATGTGTGGAAGACTGCATTCAAATCCAAGGAGGGCCTTTTCGAATGGTCTGTCATGCCTTTCAGGCTGACGAATTCCCTTGAAACCTTTATGAGGATAATGGACAAAATCGTGCGGCCATTCACCAACTCATTTGTAGTGGTGTACTTGGATGACATTCTGACCTTCAGCCAGACTTGGGAAGAGCACCTCCACCACATCCGACAGGTCCTCCAAACACTGCGGAAACACAAGTTGTGTGCCAATTTGGAGAAATGAACTTTTGACATGACCCAAGTTCAGTATCTGGGATACATTATTGATGAGTGGGGGGTGCATGTGGATCCATCAAAGATCCAAGTCATTCAGGATTGGCCAGCCCCAACCACCCTAATAGAGCTCCATAGATTTTTAGGTCTTGTCAATTTCTACCGCAGGTTTGTGTTGGGATTCTCTCATATCACTTGGCCCTTGAGTCAAGTTACCAAGGGAGGAGCTAAAGAAAAATTATTTTGGTTTGATTCTCAACAGAAGGCGTTCGAGGAGTTGAAGCATCGCCTCTGCTCTGCACCAGTGCTCACATTACCAGACTTGCAACAACCATTTGATATCGAGACAGATGCCTCTGAATATGCTATTGGGGCAGTCCTTACTCAACATGGGCATCAAGTGGAATATCACAGTGAGACACTTTTCGACACAGGCCGGAAGTATCTCACTTATGACAAAGAAATGTATTCCATTGTGCAGGCTTGTCGGCAATGGAAGCATTACATTTTGGGAAAGGAAACGGTCATCCACATAGACCACCAACCTCTGTTGTTCATACAGACAGAAGGGAAGTTGCAGAATGATCTCCATCAGAAGTGGTCCACATATCTGCAACAGTTTCATTTGAACATTAATTACAAAAAAGGCAGCACCAATAATTTTGCAGACTGCCTCAGTCGACCACCCATCGTGGAGCTAACTACTATGCTCAACTCTTGTGAGCACGAGACTTCCAATTGGCCGCTTCTCTACACAAGTGATCCAAAATTCAGCCACACCTACAATACACTCTTGGAGGGTAAGCAAGTTCACAATTTTCACCTCCACGATGCCCTTCTTTGTCACCTGGGACACCTTTATGTTCCTTCAAGCGAGCGTGCCAAGATGATTTGGGAGGCGCACTACAGTCGGGTCGTTGGGCATTTCAGGGTCGAGAAAACTGTGGCAGTACTGCAAAAGTATTTCTATTGGCCGAACCTTCAACAAGATGTCAGGAAGTACATCAAGTCCTGCACTGCTTACGCCATTGCCAAACCGACCATCAAGAAGCAAGGCCTCTATACTCCGCTTCCCACCCCTAGTCGACCTTGGGAATCCATCTCTATGGATTACATGTCGGGCCTTCCTTCTGCTAAGCATGGAAATGATTGTGTTTTTTTGGTTGTCGATTGATTCTCGAAGATGTCCATTATGATGCCTTGCAAGAAGAATATCATAGCAGAAGCCACTGCTAAACTCTTCTTTGAACGAGTGTGGGTACACTGTGGGATCCCACAGTCTATCATCTAAGATCGGAACAGTAGGTTCCTTAGTACATTTTGGTCCAGCCTCTGGTTAATGCTGGACACCAAGCTCACCAAGTCCACAACTTTCCATCCACAAACTGATGGCCAGACAGAGGTCATCAATGGGATGATCGTACACATTCTGCGCATGTACAATTCAAATCATCCATGCACATGGGATGAGAGCCTCCCCTATGTACAACACAACTACAACCAATCTCTCCATAGCTCAACCAGCCATAGCCCCTTTCAAGTGGGCTTGGGATTCCAACCACTATGTCCCATTGACATCGCCATGCCATTTGTGGCTACTCAGGAAGATTCAACTCATGTCTAGTCTGAGGCTGACAAGGAAAACAACTTCATTGAGCACATTCAACACATCCGCCAACAGGTTCATGACATCTTGGACAGAGTCAATGCTAAGTACAAGCAGCAACATGATCAACATTGGGTGCCACACAACTTCCAGGTGGGCGACAAAGTGTGGCTGCATTTGCAAAAGGAGCACCTCACTGGACTCCACCGCAAGCTTTGTCTTCTCTGATATGGGATGTACACCCTCACCAAGGCTGTAGGGGAAAATGCCTTTGAGCTCAATATTCCACCATTCCTTGGTCTGCACCCAGTGTTCAATGTGGACCACCCTCGGCCCTACTTTCCACCTCTACTAGACACATCTGACATGGCAGAGCAACTCACACCAACAGAGTTAAATCCAGACTGCATGGAACAAGCTAGAACTGATTAGATCATGGATACACAGATCAAGCACACCCGAAAACAAAGGATACCGCTATATCGAGTTGTCAAATCAGGCCAACTCCTTCACCAAGGCAAGTGGCTCACCAGGGACCAAGTTCAGTAGAAGTTTCCTCATCTCATGGAGGAACTCAATGCAATGGGGACCATTGCTTTCTAAGGGGGGAGGAATGATCCAGGTGGATATTGGTGGCCACCCACCTATTCCACTTGGACCCCCACCATTGCTTCTTTCATTTTTTCAGTTTCCGCACAGTTTACTATTTGTAGCAGTTTTTTGGGTCCTGAACTTTCAGAGCCATTTTGAGGCCAAAAGTTGTATTCCCCAGATAGATCTTTCTAACGAGGTATGGAACGTGTCAAACGGAGATCGTATGCCAAAGTTACGTCCCCGGGAAGTTGATGTACCAACTTACCCAAACGGGGCCCATAGTCTTGGCGTTTCATCTCCTAGGGTTAGGTCTTTGGATGTTGAGGATTTTCCATTGTTTCTCAATAATAATAGGCCTTCGAGCCTCATTGTAACATAGTTCAGAGGCCAGTAACCGCCACATCTCTTCTTAGAGATAAGCTACCAACGCCCTAGCTAGTTTATTTCCATTCTGATTGTAAGCATATTTCAATCATTTGTTATTAACGAAATTAAGTCTTATTTCCACTGCATCTCTATGTTTATGTGTATTTATGTATTACATTGTGTTCCTACATAAATTCAGATCATGAAGGTTCAATGGTATCTCTCCTAAGCTTCTCTAAGGTTAAATTGCCTCTGTCAACGCACTTCTTGTGGACAATGTGCACTGCTTGCACTCGAAAAATCAAAGAAGAGAAACAATTGAAACTTATTCAATACTTCACCAGTTTACACATTCAAACCAATCTGATTTAAGAGAACGTTCAGATTTCATTTTCTTTCCGAGCTCTTCTATGCTCTGTAATCATTTTTTAGCACTAGTGTAAGGTAGCTAGAGAGGTAGTGGGGGGGCAGAGGGCCCATAGTGATAATAGTGGAGGTCATTCAATGTAAGGTGGACTAGGTTCACTATATTATTAAATAAGGCCCACTATGGTAGTTAGGTATAATAAATGGATAGTCAGATATAATAAATGTAAGAGGACTTCTTAGAAGGTTCTACTTCTAGAAGATTCCTCCTCTAGAATGTTCTTAGGTGATGGTAGCACTATATAAAGGGGTTCAAGTAATGTAATCAGATATGAATAGAAGTATTGTATATGGAGTGGTAGCCCAATAGGAGGATGCCCCCTCGAAGAGGCAACTGAACAGGAGATGATCCCTTCCATAATAGGATCCATTGTACGGTGTTGCCCTACCTCAAGGGTTTGGTAATAATAAAGTGTGGTTTATTCTATCTTGTTTTGTGGATCTATTGTGTATTCAATAATTGTGGTGATTATATTTGTAGATCTATTCAGGTTCTTAACAAGTGGTATCAGAGCACTTTCCTTGGGCAGACATTGTTGGCAAATATTTTTTATTTTTGCAGATTTTTTTTTCGAAGTAGAAAAAAGAGGGCCGCGACATTCTCGAAGTTTTCAGTATATTTCTATGCAAAATTTGCAGAAAATGGTTGTATATCTGAGTTCCTCTCAGAAAAACACCCAAGTTGAAAAAACAAATCGTCCGAAACGGAGTCCGGGAAGTCAAGATATTGAAGTTTTAAAATCTGCAAAATTTCAGGGTTTTTTTCGACGGACAGCGGCACAATTTTTTATTTTATTTTTGTAGCAGTTGGAGGCCGAATTTTCCCAAGCAAGTTACAAATCTGAGTTCCTCTCACAATTTTTCCCAATTTCAAAAAACAAATCAGCCGAAACGGAGTCCGAGAAGTGAAGTTATGAGCATTTTACTTCAACAGTTTTTTAGGGTTTTTCCAGAAAAAAACCGCGATTTTCTGCCGAAACTTATTGGGTCTATTTTTTGGGTTTTTTCGTGATGGCTGCAGGACTGAAGAGTCCATAGGGTGCTCATATGGCTATTTCCTCTCAAACCTTGAAATAAATTCTTGAATAATTCAAAGCCCAATTGTTTCACACATTGGATGATAAATTGGATGCATTTGTACATGGTCTCACAGACAGCCTCACACATGGCCTCATAGACAGCCTCACAGATGGCCTCAATGATAGTTTTCGTAGTATTCAAGATTCATTGAATAACATGCAGGAGATATTTCTTATGGAGGGCCTCAGGAATGAATATAATCAAGAAATATATGCTTGGTATGATTTTGAGGCCGATTGTGATGATTGGTATATGGATAGTTGTCATTTCTGAGATGACAACCACTTTCATATTTTATTTGATGACTCTAATCCACCTTCTGTAGAGAGACTCAATGTGACAAATTGAGAGCCAATGATTATTACTAGTGTCCATCCTACATATTCTACAATGGTATTATTCCTTCCAGATTCTGCTACGACCCTTTTCCACTATGTGGATGGATATTCTTATTTGGATCCACATGACAGGTGTCAGTATTTGGAGCCTCATTTTGATTTGGTTATTGGGTTCCAAAATATTCCACGAGGAGTTCACATGAGTACTTGGACATGGGCCCCTGGCTTACAATGGTGGTCGGACTACATCAACATGGTGGCTTTCCTTTCTACATGGGACCTTGGTTCTCCAGTCTTCTTTAGCATTATGGTCCACAATTATCCATGGGACTCTGGTATATGGTTGTACATCAAGCGTTGAGGACAATGCTTTCATAAGGGGGATGGAATGTAAGGTAGATAGAGAGGTAGTGGGGGGGGGCAGAGGGCCCATAGTG
>ML781462.1:343153-383223 GCA_009831015.1 Picea engelmannii | reverse complement strand
TTTCATAAGGGGGATGGAATGTAAGGTAGATAGAGAGGTAGTGGGGGGGGGCAGAGGGCCCATAGTGATAATAGTGGAGGTCATTCAATGTAAGGTGGACTAGGTCCACTATATTATTAAATAAGGCCCACTATGGTAGTTAGGTATATTAAATGGGTAGTTAGATATAATAAATGTAAGAGGGCTTCTTAGAAGGTTCTACTTCTAGAATATTCCTCCTCTAGAATGTTCTTAGGTGATGGTAGCACTATATAAAGGGGTTCAAGCAATGTAATGAGACATGAAAAGAATTATTGTATTTGGAGCGGTAGTTCAATAGGAGGATGCCCCCTCTAAGAGGAAAGTGAACAGGAGAGGATCCCTTTAATAATAGGATCCATTGTATGGTGTTGCCCTACCTTAAGGGTTTGGTAATAATAAAGTTGTGGTTTTCTAAATGGTTTCATATATCTTGTGTGGTGATTGTATTAAGATATCTTTGGATCTATTGTGATATTTTGTATAAGTACTTGGTACTTAACAACTAGCCCCTTTATCTTAGTCCCCAACCCATGCGATCATGGGCCATGACCAAGCACTAGATCATTAGGTGCTTACTCGGGCCTTCGGCTTCAGAATATTTCAAAGCACCACACAACAATCTCTCGGAGTTCTGGATTACCGAACTCGCGAAGTATGGCAGATCAACCATCCACGTCTACTCAACATTCGACGGTTGACACTTGCTAAGGAACCTTAGGTGTCTGAGTTCTGTAACTTCGAAGGATTTTACATCTACGCATCCCAAACCATTAAACTCCGAACATTCCCAATCATCCTTGGTGACATCATTACGTCACATCACTTAATGTTTTCCAATTGCAGGGGCATGCAACGGTGGTTTGGAGTAACCCACCTTTCATCCCGCAATTCTTCTAACGCTGACACATAACCCCTCGGTGAAACTAGGGTTTGGATTGTGGGACTGCCTTGGAGAATTAACTCCCGTGCAACTTGGATCCCTGCAATGCCTCATGGCCGTCGATCTTGATGTATCGTGATCAACGCTAGTGTGGGTCCTCCGACCTTTAACTTCATTATGTAACCTCGATTACCACTAACCATGCTCATACAGAGTGCCACGTGGAAGAATACTAGCGACTGACTCATGGCCCAATCAGATGGGTGTCACACGTCACATTCCATATGGAATTTCAACCTTCCATGGGTTCGAAACCCACTAACACATGACACACATCCCATGTATCCACGTTCATCCAAATGATGTCATCATGACTCACTACTTCGTCTCTTCAGGAGATTTTTCCCTTCACTACTACGTTTGACCTTTTAACATTGGCTTGATCTAATGGTCGAGCTCTCCTCTCCATATCTACGGTGTAGATCCACTTTGGAGCTTCGGGCTTCATCCCTTCTCTTATTTCTGGCATCAGACTTCACTGAAGTTGCAAAGTCCG
Organism: Picea engelmannii; assembly: GCA_009831015.1. NCBI lineage: Eukaryota > Viridiplantae > Streptophyta > Pinopsida > Pinales > Pinaceae > Picea > Picea engelmannii. The sequence continues at coordinate 381,766 of ML781462.1, read as the reverse complement.
AAGGGATTCCAGTTTAACTCCTCTGCACGTTCCCCAGATCTGACGATCGTAAGGGATTTCCCTTCCTTCCAAACAAATCCTACGACACAGAACAAACTCTGTTACTCTATGTATTTCCAAAGGAATTCATGGCTAACTACCTCGCAACATTACCAAATCTGACAGTCATGAAGGATTCTCCTTCTCTCGAACAGATCCTAAGGTCCACATTACTCTATGGCCCAATACCACTTCTGTTGTGGTTTTACGACACCGATACTCGTCCTGAGCTTCGTAACATGACCAAGGTAACTTCTTGGCACTCAGGAAGGTTCTCAGGTTCAAAATTGGTTCTCTAGACATAATTTCCTTTTGAAGCATTTGGTCCAATGACCACTTAACCAGCCCATTGAGGATCAATGTTTGAAACCTTGGCTCTGAACTTGAATTTTATCCATTCTAACAACAATTCTTTTCCGAAACATTTGATTCAACTACCACTAACATAGCCTATCCAGGCTCAGTGTCGAAACCATGGCTCTGATACCAATTTGTAACATCCCCAACCACCAACGGGCTGGGTAGTGCCACTACTCATATGCTTTACTTAGATCTGATACCAAACTGTAGCATCCTCGACTAACACAGAGATCGGGTAATGCTACCACTGCGGAACCTTCACATATAAATATATAACATGCATTTTAGTCGAAATAAAACACATAACACATAGTTAATGCTATCATACAGATTCAAATCTAATAGACAGTAAGTCATATATGCAACAGAATACATGATAACATTCAAGCATCACAAACATGCATAACATATAAATTAAGAACAGACTAATACTTATCTTTTCAATTGGAGTAACACCACCAACTACGTGAAGACCTTCCATGAACCTTGCAACCATAGACCACATTGCTCATCATGCTCAGCAGTGGGTCACCCTCGAGTTGGGACTAAACTCCACCTAGGGAAAGGGATTCCTAGACTAGGTTGAGGTTATAGGAAATTGCACAATGCAACTGGAAGGATTCTCTCCAGGATCCTTCTTACACCCACTACTCATGGACTCTCATTCCCTACATGCATGTTCCACTCGGGAGTATACACCTTCACTATCACACAGTCCATCGGTTGCATCACCTCCCTCTCAGGGTCTCGGCAATAGGCTGGATCAAGAATTCATAGAGATCCGTATTTGGTGCTGGACTCTCTCTGAGAGAAAACCACTTCCCAACAAACTCTCTCACCTGGATATAGATGCTCACAGGCCTGACAACCTACCTCTTCTACCATGGGCCTGACAACCTACTTCTTCAACCAGTTTCAACTCAATTCCCGCAAGGTGAGGATAACATCAACAACAATGGAAATTTGGTTAACTAACGGTGACAACAACAACATGAATTTGGGTATGGACATCCAAAAACGACAACAATCCACACTAAGACACAACACGGTTCAGACATTTAAAGGGTGCTCGGACTTCACAGGAGACACGACTCAATCCATGATTTTTACACTGGTTTCAAGGTGTGTGACAAGGAATCAACACAAAGGTCGATTGCAGAGCTAAATGGAATTCATGAAGGATGGGGAATGGCAAAGTGACCCAGGTGGAGGATGGAAGAATGCAAGAGAGAACAATCTTCCCGTGAGGGTTTCCTTCATTGTGCGCAAGTAAGAAAATGCAGACACAAAGGCAAAATGGGTTCAGACACCCCAGATCGCAACGAACTCAGGCAGAGGGTGACGAATGAGGAGCGAAGCCCCCAACACGACTGACTTCTGTAGCTTTAACTACATGCGCCCAGGTCAACATGTGTCTTCCTGGAGCTGCATGTGTTTCCTTTTGCACATGTTTCCTCTCTAAGGACTTAGGATACAAACACTCAACACTCATCATGTCCACTTTAGCCTTCAGGAATTAATAATAAATATTATTCCTTTAGAGGTAAGCCCCCCTAGCTTAGCCCCTAGGCCCAAACACTTAGCCTCCTCCCTTACCCAACCTTGTGGAATCTTATTCCCCCATCACTCTTTCTTTATGGTCGGTCTGCATACAGTGATGTTTATATTTTATTAATGATCTGCATAATTACATATACAAAATCAAGCTCCTGACCTTAAACACCTAGGCTCTCCAGCCTAATCACCAAATAACCCTCCCAGCTTATTATAACTCGGCTCACCAGCCTACAAAACATGTTTACAATACATAATATAACTGGGCTCATCCTTGGGGATATTACAGTGTAGCATTGTCCATGGTAAACAAGAATAATATTCTAACAGGTTATGTTCCCACACCATCTTCGAAATAGTCTAACCAATGGAAGGTAGATCCACAACTCTCTGTCAATATTGTTGTAGCACAATTTCAGTTGCAACTAGGGTTTTTGATCTCGCAGTAGCAACAAACCCTGACCCACTACATCTCCCAGAGCCCTCAGCCATAAAAAAACACCAATGTTGAATTTTTGGGTCAAAGTCAATGTTTGATTGGTCAAAGTCAAGACATTGGTCAAGGTCAAATTCAAAGAAAGTCATGACGTCCTCCGTAAAATTAGAGTGGCACAACAGAAGCATGTTCTCTTGGTAGAGCATGGAAGACAAGGATTGACATCATCCTTTCAAAGAACAAAGGGAAAATTTATGGAACTACAGACTGAATAGAAGGAGTCAAAGGATGAAGAGTTTGATTTTTGGAGCTTCAAATCACACGAACATGGAGTAGGAGAAACAATAAAAAACAACTACTGTAGATATAAATATATGGAAAAAGAAGGGATCTTTGTCCAAGAAGAAATTGTAGAGCCAAAACAATCTCAAATCTAATACATTCAAAGGGACAACACACACTCCAGGTTGGAAAGAATACATGTCTCAAAAGAAAATAAACTCAAGCAGAATAATAGCCAGACTCCAAGTTTGCATATCAGGTTTAATATTTGTATTGATACTTAAGTATTGCAATCCTTTATATTTTATTAATTCCAGAAATAAATGAATACTTAGTAGCATGTACTATTAATATAAATGCTTATTGTACTTAATTGCAATATGAACTAACATCTCCTCTAGGAGATATTTCTTGTTCTTGTTCTCAGGCAAGACACCTTGGTAATGTTATAATGAATTACCATGAAATTGATATGTTCTTATATAAAATTCTATTATATCGGAAATACTTTTTCTCTTGTTGTTTTTGTTTCAGGCTTGTTATCCTACGTATTCTAGGAAGGCTACCATGGAAAGCGACAATAGAAAAGACTTAGAGGGAGTAAAACTTCAGAGGGAGTCAATGATCAGAAAGAAGAAAGGTTTTGTGACACTTTACATGATACATAGGGGCATGTAACAAATGGAAGCGTAGTTCGAGGATTATCTCAGTTGGAGGGAGTTGATGACATAATTTGAAAAGAAGGATCTTGTAGGATTCATGCTGAGTTGTAGGCCTTTGTGCTAGGATATAGGCTTCATGTCGATTTGTAGGCCTTTTGGTGGGTTGTAGGCTTCATGCCGAGTTGTAGGCTTCATGTCAAGTTGTAGGACTTGTGCCGAGTTGTAGGATTCATGCTGATTTGCAGGCTTTGTTTTGAGTTGTAGGCCTTGTGCAGAGTTGTAGGCTTCATGTCAAATTGTAAGCCTTGCGCTAAGTTGTAAGATTTATTCCAAGTTGTAGGCTAATCCAGTGAGATGGTATGGTATGTTGAGTTGTTTCTACACTAGTGAGACAGTCTGGTATGCTAGTGGCATAGTCGAGAACCTGTATGGTTGTGATGGTGTTGCTCATAATATGATCTGAGTGATCATGAGATAGACTGTGTAGCTCTGGTGATGCTACCACTCTGCAAGACCATTTAGGTCTTTCCCATTCCATGTGAGATGGATGGATAATGATGATAGTAATGATGATACTCATGACATGGGTATATCCATGGGTGAGCACATCATGCGGGTGTATCCCATGACGATTATGGTGACACACACTACAAGGTGTAGCTCTAGTGTTCTCTAGTGGGTTGTGGCCCCTAGATGAGATTGACAGGTCCACATGGGTGTAGCCATGTGTGACATACTGATGCTACTAGTAGCATGGTATACATAACTATGAAGAGATTAGTATGGCATAGAGAGAAAGGCTATGAATACCAAAAGAGAACATCATGGTTAAATACCTTGCTAGCTAAGAGGGAGTGTTCATGTTTTGGTAGTTGCGGGAGGTATTAACCTCCTTGGATAAACCTTTGGCTATAATAGAATATTTCAGAAGCAAGAGAAAACCTAAATAGATGTGTGAAAACCATGGAAGACAAGTCGACTCAACAGAATAAGTAATATTGAAGTATTATATGCAAAAAAGGGAAGGTCGGCCCTGCCTGAAGAGACTCAAGTTCACCTGGCTAGATTAGTATAAATAGAAGGCACTTTAGCTCATTTGGAAAAACACACACTCACTTAGTTGGTGCACATATCTTAGAAGTGCAGTAGCAGAAAAAGTAGTGCGCAAGTGTGGAAGAGGAGTGACATCAGTTGCAGTGGTGCATCACACTCTTGTTCAACATTTTTTGTACTCTTAATTGTTTGCTACCTTGGAGAAGGTTCTCTCTCTTGGTTTATTTGTTGGTTCTAGTGTGGTTTCCCATAATCATTCTATCTAGAAAAGGTTAAGGTTCTTGGGGGTGGATTTGTGCCTATGGTTGGGTGGAAATGGTATAGCATTGTATATGGTAAACGATCACAATATTCTAACATGATACATTATTGAATTTATTGGTGAAAATCACTAGTCATTCTCAAATGCATAAGCAATATTTTACGAAGGATCTACTGGGATATTACTGAGAGAAATTCCATTGTGAATGAACATCTTGTTGGTGGAAGAAGGAATGCTACTGGTTCCTTTGGTTGAAATTCCCGAGTAAAACCCTTTGCGCATGGAGGGTGATTCAAGGGAGGATCCATGAGTTAGAATACAAAAGGTCTTGAGGTATGGGGGGTCATCGTGAGAAGAGTGCCAGAGAAAAGTAGGATCAGAAAATGGTCGTCATGCTTGAAAAGTGGTGGTGATAAAATATGTGAAAGTTGATGAAAAGGAATTATCAATCACACAAGGAGACCAGCCTCAAGAAGAGTCACACAAGAGAGTTAGATAAGTTGAAAGAATTGCAGTTACATGGAAGGATGACCCACCAATGGTTTAAGGAGAATTTTGGAGAGAAAGATGAGAGTTCTGGAGAGAGTTGATGAGATGAAGAAAATTCAGAAGAAATAATCATGTTCAAAGTCACCATCGAGGATCAAGAATTAGTTGTAATCTTTGAAGAAGCTACGGGAGAATCAAACCCTGCAGTGCCCAAAGATGCGAAGTATACTACATGACCTGATATGGTATAACCTCCTAATGAAATTCCCTAGGTGAAAGGATCCCATCCTGAAGACATAGGAACCATCCTTGGATCGCCCAATCCCTCAACACAATCTTCCAATATGGTAAGTTCTACAATAAACTCTCCCAAAATTCCTGTCGTTTCTCCTCATTCTAGTCCAACAAGTTTGAGTGGTATCAGTAGCATTAGTCTGGCAAGTTATTTAGTATTATTACAACTAGGACCTCTAAGATTTATCTTGATAGGGTTCCCAAATCCTCCAAAGTTAGATTGACATGTCAGATCCCTCACCCAATACCCAAAATTATCGGGTAAAGGGGATGAGGATGTGGAACAACATTGGTTATTTTGTGAGGCCATCTGGCGGTCTCGTGGAACTTTGGATGCTAATAAACTAGTTGAGTTTTAGACTAAATTAAGGGGTCGGGCATTAAAATTGTATATGAAATCCATCGAACTGAGGAATCCCTAGGGGAAACCATTTCCTTTACCATAAGTCAAACAAAAGTTTATTGTTGAATTTAAATTACCCCAATCTAAGAAACAAGCTCTTTCTGAACTGTGAGAAATCAAATAGAGAGATGGGGAATCTTCCTGGGAGTATATCCAAAGATTCAAATATGATATAGGGAAATTATCCAACCCCATCCACGAAGACCACCAACGTGAATGGTTTATTTAGGGACTTTTACCATTAACGCGTATTCCCTTAACCCAACAACAAATAACTACATTAGGGGAAGCCAAAGAAAATGCCATGAAAATTGAGGTGATGGCGGCATATCCAGGCATCTTGTGGGTAACAAGACCACTCGATGACTATAATATTATGCAATTACAAGGCCAAATTTCCACCCTTATTGATAATATTCAAGAATTGACCATTCCTAGAGCATCCCTCCCTCAAGTCTTGTGTATTGGTTTCTATACTAAGGGGCATATAGAATGAAGTGTCCCAGATCCTGGTAAAACATCATGGCTTTCACTACCTCACAGATTGTCCTATTTTTCCTCTCAACAACACCATTTGTTTGAGGGTTATATGGCACTGTCAATTCTCTCTTGATTCTTGCTTCCTTGCAGAAATCCTCAAACTGGCGAGATTCAAACTCTCCTCCATTTCCTGTTCTAAGGGTTCTGATTTGTTTCCCTGTATGCTTTTCATTAAAGCATTTATACTCTTTGAACTTATAAAATGTGTCAATTTTCCCTCTAATAAAATAGATCCAACATTTTCATATTCTGCAAATCTACAAGTGCTTTGAAATGAAGATGTCCAAGTCTTCTGTACCGCAACTCATTGGAGCTGGTCACATCATGAGATCATTATTGAACTGACTATTCTATCACAATGTATAGTCCTCCTATGAGAGACCCAATAGGTTATTTTGTACTCAAGTCGCTACCTTTATCCCACAAAAGTGTCTTCCTCTCCTTGAATATCAACCAATATACCTTGTCCTCAAGGGTTGCAACTGATAGAAGATTCTTCCTGAGCCCTAGAACATATAATACTTCATCAACATGAAGCCTTATAATATTCCAATCTAAAGGAGATAGAGCCTACTCCCTCTATCTTGTAACATCTGTCATCCCCAAGCTCAACCTACTTTGCAAAATATTTTGTCTTGAAATCTGAGAGGATCTCCTTGTACCTTGTCATGTGCTTTGATGCACCACTGAATACTAACAAATTTTTTGGCCACGTGAAAACTGTATTGGATAAAGAAGAAACCAAGTAATATTATTTTCTAGTTTCTTTGTCATTATAACGACTTTTCTATTTTCTTTTGGATTCATCATCCTCAACAGTTGAGGAATGATGTTTCCCTTTCCTTGGATTTTTCTTCCTATATCAACAATCTTTAGAAAAATGACCCAACTTATTGAAACTAAAGAATTTAACCTTAGATGTATCAATACTATTGCCTTTGAACATACCTTTGGTGTTTGACTTCCTCTGAGAGCCTTTATAGAAAGTGACTTTTGTCTTTCCCTTGAATCTTGATGCTAATGTTGAATGCTCTTCTTTGGTTGGCTCACTCCTGGTAGCAATGTGACTCTCCTCTTGGAGAAACTAGTGCCAAAACCTATAAAACATGGTCTGAATCTCTCTCCCACTTACACTGGATAGGAAAGTCTCCCATTAAGAAAGAATACCATTAAATGTGGCCTGCACTAAATCATCATCATCCATTCTGACACCAGTGACCAAGAGATGATCTATGATCTGGGATATGCTTGAACATAAAGATTCCACTGATTCACCTTTATCCATATTCAAACACTTAAGCGTGTGCATAAGTGTCCTCTTTTGACTTGGTGCATGTTTCTCATATAGATTTACCAAGGTATCCATACAGTCCTTGGAATTCATTAACAAAGTCATCGTTGGAATTATACTATCTTTGACTAAGTCAAAGATAATTCACTTGGCCTTAGCTTGAATATTCCTGAAGGTCTCTCTCCTTGCATTAAATGTGGGTTCCTCCACCATTGTGGTTACATAATGCTGAAGATCATGCTCCTGCAAGATATTCATTATCCTTGGCTTCCACACATTGAAGTTGGAAGCTCCTTCGAGCCTATCCTCATCCCTAACTGAAATGGAGGATTCCATGGAACTCACACTGGAAAATTTATCAAGTTCGCTTGGATATTTTTGTGTACCTGTTGTTGCACTTCAACAAGATTATCACACCCTAAGCTCGGATACCATGTTAAATTATGAGCTTGATTTTAAACTATAAGTAATTCTTTAAATTCTGACTGTACTTTGAACTTAGCTTAACATCATTCATAAACCAGAACAAAAATAATCATAATAATTTACCAGCATGCAATATCACAACGCATATACCCTAGGGAAACCCTATACAGGGAGAAAAACCCCATCAAACAATCTTCTTTTATTGCATTAATAATGTATGATCACTTACAAATATCCACCATGAAAATTTTCTCTTAAATGAGCTTTCCAAGATGACTTAGACCAGACTGCATGACCTTTAGAACAATGAGAAATTGTGTTGTCCTATTATTCTATTAACAAGCAACATTGTGCACTTCCTGGGTGCTTCTTCTTTGTTTATTCTAGACTGATCTACACCAACACTGTGGGTGTATTTTGTTTCTCTCTAACAAAAATATTTTTTTCCTACTAATTGATATATATATATATATATATATATATGCAGTCTGCTAACAAAGATATATACCAACACTGATAAAAATCTTGATGCCTTTCATCCTCATGTTGCATAAACTATGTGAAGAAAGAGGGTCGACCTATGCTTACAAAGGAGTGGAGAGGTAGAGGGGAGAGGGCTGAAATTAGAATATTGATTTCATTCTTGTCATAACTCAGATTTACACTTTAGTTTGAATTTAGAACTTGACAGTACACTTCAATTAAGAATACAACTCACCCTTCTGACTTGGAAATGCATGCAAACTAACTCTGCATGCAACATGCATGCATGTAATGAATGCAACTTGACATGCTTGCATGCAACTTTTCATGCATGCAACTCGTCATCATGAATGCAACATGCAACTCAACATGCAACATGCATGCATGTAATATGCAACATGCAATAATCTTGCCAACTTTGGCTTTGACCTAGACATGCAATTTTGACTTTAACAACTTGAGTTTCCCAACTCAGCCTTCACATTCAACTCGACCCTTTACAACTTGACTTATTATGTGGACATTCAAATTTATTGATGGTGGATAATGTTACACTGGCCAACGCACTAGATCAATACAGTTACATCATTTGCAATATCAGGAAGATTGTTTGTTTCTAGCTCATAAGAATTTTATGTTCAACCTAACTTTTGCTAGATTCCTTAGCTTTTTCTCATGGATCAAAAGGTTTGACTAAGCTCACAGAGGTTGTACTTTCCCCCTGAATTTTACACTAGTCTATCTATTCTCAGAGACGTTGTACGTTCCCCATGACTTTTGCACTAGATTGTTTATTGTCACAGAGGTTGTACGTTATCCTTGAATTTTTCATTAGACTTACATCTTGACTCACAAGATCACATAAAATCTCGTTCGTCCTGAATTTTGGTTTGAATCATAGATGTTGTATGTTCCCCCTGACTTTTTCCAATACCTCACAAGATTAGTTGATTCTCCAAATATCCCTGGATAACCTCAAGGTGGCCCATATGGCCTCTCATTAGAGAATGATTGTCGATGCTGCCAAATTTAACAACCCCTCTCAGTGAGGGAGTCATTCTCATCCACACCAAGCTTTCCTCTCAGTTGAACAAACTATCTCAATGGCAATGGCTTGGTCAGGATATCAACTACCTTCTCGCTCGTGGCTATGTAATATAGTTTTACAGTTTTTCTCTGGACCAAGTCTTGAATTTAGTGGAACTTCATGTCAATATGTTTTGACCCATCATGAAATATCAGGGTCTCTGTCAGTTTTATGCAACTTTTATTATCATAGTGAAACATCGTCGTCTTGAGCTTGTCACCAAGCAACCCCAAAACCAATTTTTTGATCCATATTGCTTCCTTGCCAACATCACTTGTTGTAATGTACTCAACCTCTCTTTTACTATGTGCAATGGATCCATGTTTCATGCTTGACCAAGAGATCATAGCAGATCCTAAACTGAAGAAGTATCCGAAAGTACTCTTTTGGTCCACTGGGATTCTTGCCTAGTCGACATCTGCATACCCATGTAAAAATAAAACACCATTGGATGTATATCTCAGACTATAGGTAATGGTCCCTATGAGATATCTCAAGATGTGCTTTGTTACCACCCAGTATCTCTATCTCGGTTCAGACATGAACTGACTCATTATAATCACTGCATAGCATATGTCTAGCCTGGTATGGATCATATACAACAATGACCCAATCAACTGCCTATACATTGTGGGATCCACCAAATATGAACCTGCATCAGAATCATGAATCTTCCTCAAGTCGGTAATCATCAACGTAGACATGGATTTACAATCCATCATACCAAAACTATTTAACACATCCATTGTGTATTTACCTTGTGCCAGAAATATCTCTCCTTGTCTTTGCCACACTTCCAATCCTAGGAAGTAATGCATCAAACCTAAGTCTTTCATCTCGAATTTTGAAATTAGCTCCCTCTTACACCAAGCTATTAGACATTTGTCTCCTATCAAGAAGAGATCATCAACATACAAGATTAGTATAGCAGGTTATTTCCCTCTTACCTTGACGTACAGGTTCGCATCAACATCACTTTTATGAAATCCCAGGCTTTTAACAAAGCCATCAATGATGTCAAACCAAACTCTGGGAGCCTGCTTAAGACCATAAAAGGCCTTCCTTAGCTTGCATACATGAGTGTCTTTTTTATGTAGTACAAAACCATTTGGTTGTTCCAAAAAGACCTCATGTTCAATTTTTCCATTCAAGAATGCTTTTTTTATATACATCTAATGTAACTTCAAACCAAGAATTGGAGCTAAAGAAATAATAACTCGAATGGAGGTATATTTGGCTATAGAGGAAAATGTCTCGTCGTAGCCAATTCCTTCTTTTTGAGTGAATCCTATGACTACAAATATTTCTTTGAAATTTTCCACACTCCCATCGGTTGCATGTTTGATCTTATAGATCCCTTTGGAAAAGACCATTGATTTATATTTTGGACTTGGCACAATGTCCCAAACATTGTTCTCTAGAATTGACATATATTCCTCAAGCATAGAATCCTAATTACATACTTGTTTTATCTGCTTCTTCAAATGAAGAAGGTTTGGCATCACTGATGCTGCTCATTAGTGCAACATAGCTTCCAAACCTATGATGCCTCTTACTTTCCCTGAAAGTTCATTTGGGAGAAACTATCTTTTCTTCTTCTTTCACTATTTCTTTAAGCCATCCTGGATTTCTTTTGGATGTAGGTTCTTCAAGAGTTCTTTCCAACTATTCAGAAATTTATATGAGATCATCACTTGGCCCTTCATGAGGTTCCTCCCTCTGATCATATGAATCTTCATTTTCAGAAGAGGGTGAAGTTGGCTAAACTGATTCTGATTCCTATTGCAGCTCTCTAGATTTCTTGAATGTGAATTCCTCATGGAAAGTCACATCCCTACTTACCTCTATCTGCTTCTGACCTGGTACATATATCATGTAATCCTTTGAGTTCTCATTGTACTCCAAAAAAACCCCTTTATTTCCCGAGGGTTCCATCTTTGTCCTATTTTCCTTAGGGACATGCATATATACAAGACATCCAAATATCCATAGATTCCCTACTTCAGGTTTGATCCCCAAGAATACCTCTTCAGGAGTCTTTTCCTTCAAGATAGCATGTTGACACTTGTTCTGAATATACATGGTAGTGGAGGTAGCTTCTTCCCATAAATAATTTGGCAGATCCCAATCAATCATCATGGATTTCCTTGCCTCACAGATTGTCTTGTTTTTCCTCTCAACAAAACCATTTTTTTTAGGGTTATACGGCACAATCGATTGTCTCTTGATTCATGCTTCCTTGTATAAACCCTCAAAATGGAGAGATTCAAACTCTCTTCCATTGTTTGTTCTAAGGGTTCTGATGTGTTTCCTTATCTGCTTTTCAATAAAGGTTTTATACTCTTTGAACTTATCAAATGTGTCACTTTTTACTTTAAGAAAATGGATCCAACATTTTCATATTTTGCAAATCTAGAAGTTCTTCGAAATGAATATGTCCAAGTCTTCTATTCCACAACTCGTTGGAGATGGTCACATCATGAGCTAATGCCCGAGCTGACTGTCCTATCACAACATACAATCCTCCTCTGCAATACCCAATAGGTTTTGTTGTACTCAAGTGGCTACCTTTATCCCACAGAAGTAGCTTCATGTCCTTGAAGATCACCCAATATACCTTCTCCTCAAGGGTTGCAACTGATAGTAGATTATTCTTGAGCCCTGGAACATATAATATTTCATCAACATGAATCCTAGCCCCAGATTCCAATCTGAAGGAGATAGAGCCTACTCCCTCTATCTTGTAACATTTTCCATCCCCAAGCTCAACTTTCTCTGCAAAATATTTTGCTTTGAAATCTGAGAGGATCTCCTTGTACCCTATCATGTGCTTTGATGCACCACTGTCTACTAACCAAGTTTTCGACCCTGTGAAAATTGTATGGGATAAAGAAGAAACCGAGTAATATTCTTTTCTAGTTTCTTTTTCATTAGAAGGACTTTTTTGTTTTCTTTTGGATTCATCATTCTCAACAGTTGAGGCATGATGTTTCCCTTTCCTTGGACTTTTCTTCATATACCAGCAATATTTAGAAAAATGACCCAATTTATTGCAACTAAAGCATTTAATCTTATATGTATCAATACTCTTTCCTTTTAACATACCTTTGGTTTTTGACTTCCTCTGACAGCCTTTTTAAAAAGTGACTCTCGTCTTTCCCTTGAATCTTGATGTTAATGTTGAATGCTCCTCTTAGGTTGGCTCACTCCTAGTAGCAGTGTGACTCTCCTCTTGGAGAAAATCATGCCATAACCTCTCAAATTTGGGTTGAATATCTCTCCCACTTACATTGGATAGGAAATTATCCCATGAAGAAAGAATACCATCAAATATGGCCTGCACTAAATCATCATCATCCATTGTGACACCAGTGACCAAGAGCTAATCTTTGATCTAGGATATCCCGAAACAAAAAGATGCTACTAATTCCCCTTTATCCATCTTCAAATACTCAAGATTGTGCATAAGTGTTCTCTTCTGACTTGGTGCCTATTTCTCATACAGATTAACCAAGGTATCCATACAGTCCTTGCTAGTCATTATCGAAGTTATCACTGGCATTATACTATCTTTTATTGAGTCAAAGATAATACGCTTGGCCTAAGCTTGACTTTTCATGAAGGCCACTCTCCATGAATTAGAGGTGGGTTCCTCCACCATTGTGGTTACATACTACTCAAGATCATGCTCCTTCAATTTGAGCATATCCCTTGCATACTAATATTACTTTGTTTCTTACTACCTACCCATTTTCATTTTGATTATTTCTGAAAACCCATTTAGTGCCTATTACATTTTTATCCTTGGGTCTAGGAAAAACATCCCAGGTTTGATTCTTTTCAATTTGGTCCAATTCACCATTCATGGCATTGATCCAATGTTCATCTTGATTGGCTTCTTCAAAGTTATGAGATTCTATTATATATAGTAAGGAAACGTTTACTTTATTATTTATTTTAGTGTGTATGTTTTCACAATTGGCCATAACCGTGTGTGCATCTTTTGGATTAACTATCTATGAGTTTTTGAAATGTCTGATGCTTCAAGTGGACACTCCACCCATCATCATGGATAAATCAACTGCAATAATGATTGAAAAGAGTAATAATGATTGTTTATTCTTCTCCTTGTTTGTGGTTCTGCACTCCCATCGCCAAGAATTTGGCTTTACCTTGAATGATTTTTTGTGTCATGTCTTTATGTTTCATATTATTTTTATATTTGTTGATACTTATTTTCTTGTTGTTATTCTTCTTGTTTTTCTTCCTCTGATACTTCATATTATTCTTGTTCCTCTTCAAGTTGTCCTTCTTCCATAGATTCATCATCTTCTCTTCATCCTGGAATATGGTTTGTAACATGTCACTTTTCATCATTTACCTTCATATTTGTGCTCATTACTATATTGTCCAACCTTATATTGTAGTATTTATAGGATTTACTATCAGATGAGTAACCTAAAAAGAGTCCTTCATATGTTTTGGAATCAAATTTACCCAAATTCTCTTAACTTCTCTTTATGTAACATTTACTCCCAAATACTTTGAGATAAATAACTGTTGCAGGTTTTCCTTTCCACATTTCATATGGTGTTTTATCATGATTTGTTATAAGCCAAGTTTTGTTTAGAATATGGACAATGACATGTACTACTTCTCTCCAAAAATATCTAATAGTTTGGAGTCATTTAACATAGTTCTTGCCATTTCTTGCACAATCCTGTTTTTTCTTTCTGCCACACCATTTTGTTGTGGTGTCCTGGCTATTGAAAATTGTCTTTTGAGTCCATGCATCTCACTGAATTTCTCAAATTCATTTGAGGTAAACTTGCCTCCATTGTTTGATCGTAATTTTTTATTTAGAAAAACAATCCATGTCATTCTAGTGTTTTCATCTATAAGTAGCATAAAGTAGTGCTCACCTTGTAAGATTTTGGTTCTGGTTGGTCCATACCGATCAATATGAATGAGTTGTAGAGGCTTTGACATTGAATGCTCCTTTTTTTTGAAGGTGACTCTGGTCTTATTTCCATGTTGGCAATCTTTGCAAATGGGATTTTAAGGTTTTTCAATTAAGGGCAAATCCCTTACAGCCTACATTTTGTTGATTTTTACCAAATTATCAAAATTTGTATGTCCCATTCTCTTGTGCCAAAGCCAACTTTGATCTATTTGTCCCATGCAACATTTATCTCCTTTTACCTCATTTAAAATGTATATGTTTTTAGGAGTCCTGAGTGTTGTAGCTACCGGTATACCATATTTTTCACTTATTATTTCACATATTTTAGAGTCAAAATCAAGAGTCTATTCTTGATCAAATATTTGACTGATACTAAGAAGATTGTGTTTCATATCTTCAATCAACGACACATTTTCTACTTTGGCTTTCTCACTTTCAAGACCGCCTGTTCATTTTCCAATTATTTTGGCAGAATTATCATTTCCAAACATGATGTTGTCTCCTTTTGTCTTATCAAGAGTTAAAAACCTGCTATGATCTCTTGTCATGTGCTTGGAGCATCCACTGTCAATATACCATTGGCTTGTGTTTCTTCGAGCATGTAGAGCTAGATTGTTTTCTTCCCCTTTTTGTTGATCTGTTTTTTTTTCCATACTCTTGTGTTTTCTTTCTCATTCATGTTTTGTCTTGTGGATTCCATTCTGCTTCTGCACTCATGTTCTGTGTGGCCAAAGTTATTGCATTTGTAACACTCAACCTTGGAGTTCATAATTGGAGCAAAAGGATTATAATTTATGCCCACAAAATCTTGAATTGTTTTGTTTCTTATATAGTCATTTCTAGTAGTCTTGTATATGTTTCTACTTTTCATATAGTTGTATCTTGTATTGGACCTATAGTTAAGGGCTTTATGCCAAAAATTGTGACAAGAAACACAGTTACCAAGAAACATATTTTGATACCTTGTTGTAGGAGGTATTCTTGATGGATCATCTATGTTGCTAAACCTTTGAGATTCTCTATTGTTCAAATAATCATCCTTGGCAACATTGTAAGCACTTTGCGTGGTGGAAGGTCTTCTGCGTGGAGCAACATTTTCAAATTCGACTATGTTGGGAAGGTAAGTGATCTTCTGTTGATCTTCCTTTTTTGTTTGTTGTCTGCTTCATTTTTTATAGTGTTCCCACTATGATTGGAGATCCTAAGTACATTTGCATAGCTTTGAACCTTCTCACCTTTTTCAAAATTGGTATTTTTCTTACTGTTGATGTAGTCAAGACCAACATTTTTCTATCAAATGGTGACCTTTGGACATTTAGAATGTCTTCTAGGACCATTGAACGCTTTTCAAACCTCATATTTGTGTTCAATTGGGTGACCATCTTATCTAATTCTTTTCTTAGGAAAACAGTTTCAATCTCTCTTTGATGGAAAATATTCTCCATTTCTTTGAGCTTACTTGCCAATATTTCTTCAATTCTTTTTGCTTCTTATAATTGTATTTTTAGACCAATATTCTTAGTTTCACTATTTGGTTCATGACATTCTACTTTTGATTTTCTTGATTGTTCCTTGAGAGAATCATTTTTCTTTCAGAGTTTTTCCAGTTCACTTAGAGAACAAATTAGTTCACCTTCAATATTAACCTCTCCTTCCTCATCAGGGCCTTCATGTTTTGAGGTTTCATCATTAGAGAATTCATTGATGGCCATGAATAAAACATCTTATATGTTGTTGTATTCTTCATCAGACGACTTGCCTTCATCATAAGCATACATATTTTTCTTTTTCCTGTAATTCTTCCTTTTCTCTTCATTTTTTTTCACTTATATAGTGATATTTGTTTTTCCTACAATTTGAGTCACTTTTGTAAGGGAACTTGGCAGAAAAATATCCTACTTTACTGAAATCAAGGCATTTAAAAGGGAGATTACCTTTGTATTTTCCAGTTCCTTTCTTGAGCCTCTCGAGGAAGTTTTCTTCCTCTGTATCTGATTCTTCAGAGGATTCATATGTTCAGTGTCCCTTTGGGCTTGTCCCTTTTTATGCTTTGAATTTTTCCTTATGCTTTGAGGGATTTTCTTGCATAGTTCTCCTTTCATAGGTTGTAAATATTCCATGTAATTCATTCATTGTTAGACTATCTAAATCCTTCATTTCTTCAATGGCAGATATTTTGGGGTCAAATATTGATGGAAGTGTCCTAAGAACCTTTTGTAAAACACATTTTTCATCTATGGTTTCACCCAATCCTTTGATAGTGTTAACAATCTTATCCACATGAAGAAGATAGGTTGTTATATATTCATCTTTTCTCATCTTGAGAGTTTCAAATTGTCCCCTATGAGTTTGTAGTTTTGCCTTCTTGAATTTAGCATTTCATTCATATGTGTTCTGCAAATCATCCCATATTTCTTTGATGATGCACAATGCATGAATTTAGTAAATTTTGATCCTGCTAATACATCCATAATAGAATTCATGGCTTTGGAGTTACTTTCATTGAGATTATTAGCAACTACATCATAAAGTTCACTTTCAGGGGAAGTGTACCCATTTTGAATGACTTCACGACATCATATCCCAATTACTACAGATACAGTCTCATTTTGATGCTCCATAATGCATAATTTAATCCATCAAAGAATGGATACTTGTTTCTGGAAGTTATTTCTTGGTTGTACATGTGTGCCATAGGGATATTCTTTCCAATAGTTACATTTTTTCTGAAGGAACCTTGCTCTTATACCAATTGTTGGAATATGCACGAATACTGAGAGGGGGGTGAATTAGTATTGGACAATTTTAACTATATTAAAAATATTTTCAACTTTCATTAAACATTCCAGAGATTATAATTTACAATGCAGGTAACTAACCATGTCAACATAATCATAGTACATAGTTATTTTACGTGGACACCAAAATGGGATAAAACTAAAAAATAATTCTTTTTGCAAAATCATGTAGGCACCAACCCATAGTTACAATACTTGCAAGAACCAACCTGCAAGAGTCACCAATATCCTCTCCTGATCACCAACTCAACAATAATTTTTGTAGGAAACAACTTGTTACAAGTATGAGGATACTAATCCTCTTTGTAAGCACCAACTTACAATCAACACACACCAATATGCTAGGCACCAACCTGTTAATTTGTTGAAGACACCAATATTCATTGTAAGCACCAACTTACAGTCTGCAGACACCAATCTTCTAGACACAAACATGTTAAGAATATTAGTAAAAAAATACTCTCCTTGCACCACCCTTCCACCCTGAGATGTTCCTCTTTCATTGTTTCTAAAACTCTTCTCACCTTCGTTTCCATGAAATTGGATTCTTCGTTACATATCCACACTTTCACACATAAAAATTCACAAGATCGTGAATATTTATATGAAATATACACCCCAAATATTTTTCCACATATTCAAGGAATACGGGGTTGACTCTAGATCTCCACAAAACCAGGCTCCATCAGCATGTCCAATGTCCCTTCTTTTCTACATTTTATTTGTTCGAGAATAAGCTCAGCGTACATCTACCATCAGATCAATCCCATCCACCAATTTTATTCATTGTCACACAATACACCCTCGGTGCTCAACAGTCATCCAATATGTCCTTAATTTGATCTCGACCATTGATCTTCTTAACTTTCTTCAAGAAAAAAATATGCAGTCATGACACACTACTGTCGGATATTCTTCTCGAATCAATCATGGTAGTTAATTTGTTCTCTACCCATCAAAATACACAATGCAACCATAATGCACGACAGTCATTCAATTAATATTAGAATTGATCTTGACTGTCGATCAGTGTCACCATGGGCTTGTGGATCTAAGCCCCATTTATTCACACCTATGAAACCTCCAAATTTCACCCTCAAGTTCTTTCACACTCATTTTGTACCCATACTTAGATGCATTTCCAATCCTTTGACCGTGGGTTTAAGGCTTATCTTTTCATACTTCCACAACCTCTAGAATGTACCTTCACCTTAGAAAATTTTCTAAGTGTTTCCCCATGGGTCTACAAGGCATTATGAGCTGTCGAATCTCATCAATATTCAACCTCCATATTTGGTCCAAGTTTCATACAGCTCAAGCCTTCAACTTACAACTACCATAGGATTAGGTCTCTGGGTAGCCACAACCATCGATCTGTCATCTTCTGGGTCGTCTGATCCGTGACATGTGGCACCCTCCTGAGATGTTGATCTATGACATGTGGCACCCTCTCGGGTCATCGATTTGTTCCTCATACTTATCCATTTCTCAACCTTCTTACCATGGGTTCACGGGTCTGTGGGCTCACGCTAATTTCTTTACATACCTCCAATTCTCCATTGCTCTGTGATATATCAACACTTAGTAATTTTTCGAGATTTCACCACAAGTATGTGAGTCTGTAGGTTCACATACTTCTAATTCTCCACTACTCACTATCTTTGCGACATCTCGATTCTTAGTCATTTTCAAGCTTCTTACTATCGTTTTGTGGGTCTGCAGGTTCATCCTCAATTCACTTCATCTCTACCTCCTTATCCGATCAATACTGACACTTAGTTATTTCTTGAAACTTCTTTGTCCATCCAATTCTTGATACTTATTCATTTTTCCAATATTTCACCATGGGTCCACAGGACCACAAGTTCGTTCCCATCTCTTCACATACTCACGATCCTCCTCCATGCACTATCTCTGCAGTGCTTTGATACTAATTCATTTTACGAGATCTCTTGTGTTGATATGGAAAATGAGATGGTTTCCATGTGGATGTTGTTGGCACAGGGGTAGACCTAGTGTTCAATGCTATAACATCACACCAAAAAAACCCTAACTACAGGCCCTTTCGGTAGCACTTGCGAAGAAGATGAAGTCTCACCTGAGGTAGAGGCAGGGGTGGTTGTAGGACTCAAGTGTCTGCAACCTTAGATGGGACACAGATCTGTGATTATAATACTTAATAGAGCACTTTAGCATCAACAGTTCATTAATATTCAACCAGTAACTGCTGCGCAGATAGAACAAAGCATCGCATCATTCACTCAGATCTGATGTATTTAAGCACTTTATCATAAAAAGGCAGGTTATATCTAGCAGATCAAGAACTAAGCACCTTCATATAGGTCAGATCTAACATTCTTACACATCATTAGCACAAAGCATCAACAGATTTATCTATCTCTATCAAAGCACTTAGCAAGAGAAGTTATAAAAACATAAGGCAAGCAAAAAGCGATCAACACAGTGTTTACGTGGTTCACCCCCACCCTGGGGCTACGTCCACCAACTCTTCTTTTTTATTGTCTTCAGTCAATTGGTTACAATAAAAAAGCCTCAAAATCCTACTTCGCCTAGGACAGGAGATTTGTGCACCTCGCTAGATCCTCCTTCCTTGCATTATAGCACAAAGCACTTCACAGCCTGTTACAATACCTTGCACCTAGCTCTGCAAGTCTCTCCTAGTATGCAGCGAGCATATGCAAACCCTACTTGCACTTATCACTTAGCTTATTAGCCTCACACCACATAGATCCCTTCTCCTCTCTCTTACATAGCTTAGACATCTATTTATATATTACAAAATAGGCCTAAACATGGGTAAACCCATGGGCCAACATCCCATGCCTATTACATAATCCCAAAAAACCAAAAAGGACCCAAAAAAGGGGTCGCGATCTGTGATCTCCACTTCCTCCTGCACTCCTCCTTTGACAGGCTGTTGAAGTTCGAAAATAGGTCAAACATCACTAGATCCATCAAAACTTGGTCAAGGTCCAACATGCCCCCAACACTCACCTATGACCCATCCTGAGTCACTCTGATGTAGGAAGTTCTGCTTTGAACGCTTCGAGCTTGGCTCGAACTGCTTCAACTTGTTGTTGTGCTACAAGATCTTGTTCAACAAACTCTTGAATGAATGCATCATTCACAGGTCCTCCCATGCGTTGTTCTGTTGCGGGGCTAACCTTCTCCAGTTCTGCTCCTTGGCTCTCGACCTCTAAGAACAATTGGTAAGCCTTGTCTTGTACAGGTCGGAGTCTCTAAGTTACTTCCATAACTCTGCTTTGGATATCATGGATCTGTTGTTGGGCAGTTCACTGCTCTTGATATCTCTTCATTCTCTCCACAGTTGTCAAGGCTTTCAGTTGTGCCTATAGTGTTTCTATGTGTTGCTTCGCTTCCTAGAGTTGTGACTCTAGTGCCTGTAACTCTGGGTTCTCGGTAAGTTTCTCATATGTCTGGGCACTATGATTAGCGAATTGCTTGCATTCTAAGGTAAGGGTCTTTAGCCTTTCAACTATGCTCCTGGCAGTTGCTTCTCTTTGGTCCTTTACCTCTTATGGGGTCTCAGGCACAGTGTGTAGTTCTAGGTCTGTGATGTGTTGCTGCAGTTGTTGGATCACTTCTTCAAGTTGCGCTACTTGCTTCATGACTTGATCCTCTTCCTTTACTTCTACGACAGACATAGAGTGCAGTGCTCTTTTGACCACTTCCTTCACTTCGAGTTGCTCGGCGAGAAACTGTTCCTTGACTTACTGTAGTTGTGCCTTTTCTTCATCGAACTTCGCTTAGAGAAAACTCTTTTTCTGTTCGGCAGCTCGACGTTGTTCTACAGGTACTCCCTGTACTTTTACCAAATCCTGGGTGGCTTGCATTGTTTCCTCTTATGCTCATCGAAGGTGAGCTTCGACTGTATCAGCGAGCCAATGGAGTTGGGTTGGATCATTTCCCAGTTCCATTGTTCCCAGTGGCAGAGGCATAGTGGAGACTGTGCGGCTGGACTGTAGTTCCTACTGCACCCCTTGGAGTTCAACTTCAATTCTATTGTTCATCTCCTCCTACTTAGCTTCTTGCTTCTCTGCTATCTCGAGCGAAGAATCGTTCAGGGATGCTATAATGAAATTGAAATCATCAGAGGTGAGGACGGTCTGCATCTTAGTTATAGGGGCTTTTGATCTCTTCCAGGAGGAAGGTTTTGGGGGGGGAACCTTACTTTTCTTCGAGGGGTCCTCCTTGTCTCTAGGCGGTGTTACTTTGCCTTTCCTTTGTTAAGATTTTGTGCCATATATCTCTTCACCATAACCTCCTTTCTCTGGTGACATGGAAGCATTCTTCCCCGAGGCACTGCTTAAATATTGTACTTCGTCAGTATTATTTGTTTTGTTAGGTCCAGGTGTATCCTGTGCAGTTTCTGGGCTGTCAATGTTGGATATCTCCGTAGGGTCTACTAGAATAAGGAGGTCAGCGGACCATTCCTTAGTAATCTCCTCTAAGTCCTCTTCTGTCAGCGTATAGTAGGATTGAAGTTTTTTCTTGTGCTCGTCAGCTCACACTGTGATATAAATGAAATGTCGATCAATGCTAAACTTCATCAAAGGCCTGAATCAGTGTATAGTGTTCTACGTCATGCGTGGCTCAGACTGTATGGATATCTTCAGTTGATTGTAGTATGTATGGAACACAACATTTGACTACCATTGCTTATTCATGTCACTTGAGTACCACAATGTACTAAACTTCGTGGCCAATGGTTGGAAAGGCTCGATGTCTGGGAAGGTTGCACCTTCCGGCATCTCCCAGACAATGAAAGCAATCAAGATCAAGAGCCAACTGAAATGGAATTCATATCCGTGATCTTTTGCTTCTCTGCAGTCAAGTTCCAACTGGTTCACTAGGTACTTTGCCCAATTCATTTGTAGGCCCTCCC
This sequence comes from Picea engelmannii, assembly GCA_009831015.1. NCBI lineage: Eukaryota > Viridiplantae > Streptophyta > Pinopsida > Pinales > Pinaceae > Picea > Picea engelmannii. Next base: position 359,417 of record ML781462.1, on the reverse strand, counting down.
CACACTTCCCTGCGAGGTCGACTACAAAACCAGTCACTTGGGTGGATCGGTTCTTGCATACTAACTCCCCTGTAATCAAATGATAGGCGAGGTGCATTGCACGATTCTGAATAGAGGATACCTTGTAGCCTCGCGTGCCCTTCTCGACATCGCCATAGGTTTCCTTGATCCTTTGTGCGAGAGCACAGTCCATGAATTTTCCAAGATAGAAATACTATGGGTTGGGTCCTTGCATACTCAAACCTATGATCTGATTGATCAAGGTCGAAAGAATTGTGATACGACAATTTAGCCACAAATATCTGCCATGGTAACAAGACAGCAACAACTTGACACATACATTCACCTCTTGGTGTCTTCCGAAGTGGGGAATTTTTATGACTTTGAGTAGGGTGGACTGTGCGAGGTTATGGGTCCATGATTGGGGAATTACCTTTTAGTTTTTCCCTTTTGTTCTAGTCAGATACTTATGTAGGGATAACATGTTGTAGACTTTGTGATCTCCAAGGTTGAAGTCGCTAAACTTCAACGCTGCGATATTATCTTAGTCTGCTCACACTGTGAGTATCCCCTTCCAGAGGTATACAGTGACCAAGGCATACTCTAAATCTCTAGGTACGTTGTCGCGGTTTACAACACCACTCAAAGGTGGTATATAGGTGGGTAAGATAGTCAGGATCAATTTAGCATTCGCTAACTCATCCCTGTGCTTAGTTCGCTTATGATCGGATGGTCAGGATGGTTCTCCTCCGCGAGCATTGGATGGAGAGGCTAGCAGTCCTCTTGTAGATGATTCTTTTATACCTATAGAAATCGACATGACTCTTTCAGTCATGAGGTCTATCAAAACTTCCTCAACAACTTTTTCTGCAGCGCTCAACTCGTCCGACATACACGCTTGGGGTTAACAATCTCAGGTTCGTAGGGTATCTTAGACATAGTAAGGAGATAGAGAGTAGAAGCACGATGATCAATGTATAAACTCAACTTAGTCTGCAGGCTCAAATTCTCAATTGGCGAAAGTGTTCTCGATGTGTGGCGTGGTGGGATAAATAGGTAACTCAGCAACGGGTCACTTGAAACAGATATGAATCCTTCATTAACTTTGTTCGGTCCCTTATGAAACAGTCCAATGGTTTGTTGGTGAACCATAAATGCCTTTCTACCCATTCAGAGTGTCGCTCGAATGATTATAATGTCCCCAACGACTATATTGCTTCGCCATGGCGAAGTGCCACGTGTTGTTGTTATGATATCCTAGCGAAGTTCCAATTTTGCAAATTTTCCTTCTGCAAGGTTCCCTTTGGAGCCTTCTACAACTTATCTATCTTGTCTTTCTTTTTACTTAGCTTTGTAGCCTTCTTTCCAGTGAGCTTCATCTTGGTATTCCTTTTTCCATTCTGATTTTTGTCTTCTTTTGACCTAGTCACTTCGCGCTGTTGAGAATATTCCCTAAGGTTTTCGGATAATACTTATTATTTTTCTACGATAGGTACTTCAATATTGTGTGGATCCTCTAGTGTTATTGCAACTTCGACATTCGGGTCTCTAGTGTTAAATAGCTTCGATCTGTTATGTTGTTCTTAGATCAAGTGTGCGATCCTTTTAGTCATGAAATCTTTTAATTATTGCTTCTTTTGCTCCAAAACTTCTTCTTCTTCCTTTTGTCTGGCTCGATCTCTATCAATCCAAGGTTTTCCTAATAACATGGTAAATGGGGTGTTATCCTCAATAAATTTAATAATCTCAAAGTCTTCTTCTGTCGAAGTTCCATTGGCAATCATAGGTATCTAAGCGAGCCTTCCACATAGGTTTATCAGCTTTCCTCTGAATAACCCTATTCCTCCTAATGAAGGAATCATAACAGGCTTCCCTATAGCTTCCCAAGTTCTCTCTGTCATGATATTCACCTATGCTTCCTTATCTAGAACAAAGTCAATGTCGAAGTCTCCTATTTTTGCTTCAATGCATTCTTTTTCTTCGAAGATCTATTATAGTCTAACATGTTGGTGGTCATTCAAGGTTTCTTTCATCTATAACAATACCTTTTCTGATTCTTTCTAGGGTTCTGCTATTTCTGGATCCACCTTGGGGTTTTCTTGATTCAGGTTCATTCCTTCCAGCTTAGCAATCATTCTAGGGAAATTCAACACTTCATGGTCCATAGCTTTACAACAAAGTCAACTAGGTCTTTTCCCAGGGAATTCCTTAGCAAGATGTCCCGGTCTTCTGCAACTAGAATAGAGAGTTAATCCTCTCTTTCGTTTAAGTGATCTCCAGCCTTTCCTGTACTACGCGCTATGCTCATAGGAGCTAACCTGCAAAAACATATTTCTAGGATCCTGCATCCATTTGTTAGTCCAAAAATTCTTTCTATGCATAGGTATAACACATCTTTCACTATTCTTATCAGATCTACTCATATCAAACCTTCTTTCATCTATTAGTGCCCTAGTTTTCAAGCTAGGATAGAATCTATCAAACATACCTAAATCCATACTTTAGAAACAAAATTTTTCACTATTCTTACTTCTACAAAGCACAAAGCCTTTAGATCTATAACTTTTCACTATTATTACCTGTATCAATGCACAAAGCTTAAAGATCTTACCTCTTTTCTTCAGATTTGATCTTTTTTCTTGGTACAGAGCTCCTTGGGTCAAGTAGAATTTTGCGTACCAGGACAACAGATCTAGGCACGTAGCTTACACAATCTCAGGTCGGATCTTTGCACAAAGCTTCTTCTTTATCGGTTCCCAAAAATCACAATTTCAGGTTCGATACTGCGCACTTCAGCAATAGATCTACACACAAAACTTCTCTTTAGTTCCCAGCAATCACAGTTTCAGGTCTCGACAACAGAACCATTTGTTGGCATAGAGGTAGACCCAGGGTTCAACGCTACAAAAATGCACCAACAAAACCCTAACTACTGGCCCTTTCGTCAACACTTGCAAAGCATATGAAGTCTCACTCGAGGTAGAGGCAGGGGTGGTTGCAGGACTCAAGTGTCTGCAACCTTAGCTGGGACACAGATATGTCATTATAATACTTAACAGAGCACTTTAACATCAACAGTTCATCAATATTCAACCAATAACTATTGCACAGATAGAACAGAGCATCGCATCATTCACTCATATCTGATGTATTTAAGCACTTTATCATAAACATATAGGTTATATCTAGCAGATCAAGCACTAAGCACCTTCATATAGGTCATATCTAACATTCTTACACATCATTAGCACAAAGCATCAATGGATTTATCTATCTCTATCAAAGCACTTAGCAAGAGAAGTTATAAACACATCAAGGCAAGGACAAAGTGGGACAACACAGTGTTACATGGTTCACCCCCACCCTGGGGCAACATCCACCAACTCTTCTTCTTTATTGTCTTCATTCAATTGGTTACAAGAACAACACCACAAAACCCTACTTCGCTTAGGACAAGAGATCTCCACACCTCGCTAGATCCTCCTTCCTTGCATTATACCACAAAGCACTTCACAGCATGTTACAATACCTTGCACCTAGCTCTACAAGTCTCTCCCAGTATGCACAAAGCATCTACAAACCATACTTGCACTTATCACTTAGCTTATTGGCCTCAAATCACATAGATCCCTTCTCCTCTCTCTTACATAGCCTAGACATCTATTTACATATTACAAAATAGGCCTAAACATGGGTAAACCCATGGGTCGACATCCCATGCCCGTTACATAATCCCAAAAACCCAAAAAGGACCAAAAAAAGGGGTCGAGATTTGTGATCTCCACTTCGTCCTATGATCATCCTTCGACAGGCTATCAAAGTCCTAAAATAGGTCAAACTTGACCAAATCCCTCAAAACTTGGTCAAGAGCCATCAGATGTTTTCTTCTATATTGGATGATATGACATCGACATGTGGCACCATACATGACATATGAAAAGTTACTTGTTATCTCATTGACATGGACTCCTTTTGATGTGGCATTCATCTAACCTAACAAGTGGTGTTGACATGGCTTAGCTGGACCACCAAGTGTCGAACCTCAATCTTTGATCTTAACCATTGATTTTCGGAGATGAATGGTCATGATTCAATCGCTCTAAAATTTAATATTTTATGTAAGGTTCTATAGCTCTTCCACTCACTTTCATTCAAACTAAGTGATACCACCTTTTCATTATGAACCTTTTGAAATCTTTTGTCCCAGTGAATGTGGGATATATCAAATATGCAACTTCTTAGATCTTTTGTATATTTCTTTGCAACAGAGCTCTTCACCTTCGCAACTTTGTACAGAATAAGAATTGAATGGTGACCATTTTTTTTGCATTATGCACTGCCAACTTCATTGATCCAGGTGGGTATTGGTGGCCACCCACCTCTTCCAACTAGCTCATATACAGTTTTCATCTTGGTAGTTTTGTTTTCTAGCTTTTCGGGTCCTAAACTTTCGGGGCCATTTTGAGGCCCAAAACAACGTTTTTTGGGCCTGCCATAGTCACATTGTAGACATAGTTAGAGTGTGATGGCATAATGTGTATTCCTTGGATATAAATTTCCAGCAGGCTATCATGCGCCTAAAATGGAGATCGTATGCAAAAGTTACGACCCTGGTAAGTTGATGTACCAACTTACCCCATCGAGGCCCACATGACTTTTGGTGCTTCATCTCTTAGGGTTAGGGTTTTTGGATGTCTAGGGTTTTATGATTACTTCTTGATGCTAAAAAATCATGGAGGCCTCATTGTAATTTTCTCAGGTTAATGTGCATAGCTGCCACATCTCTACTCAAAGATTAGCTACCACCATTCGAGCAAGATTGTTTCATTATGCATTTTACAGTTTCATAATATTTGTTTATTGAATAGAAGTTAAGTTTCATTGTATATTTGTTATTTTTGTCTATATATGTGTGTTAATGTTATATATATGTGTTTCATTTAGTTCCGCTCATGAATCTGGAACAGTGGCATCAGAGTAGTTTTCTCTTCATTTGTTTCTTTGTGCATGTCCCCAATGAGGCCAGGGTATAAGCAGTTGGGACTCAAACTAATTGAGCCTTTGCAAGATTGGTTTCGTTGAACCTGACGACTGCCCATGGGAGAAGAAAATATGGATGATGGGGTAGGCAATCCCTTTAAACTATTTCTAAAGGAATCTCTCTTGTGACAAAGGAACAATATGATGGATAATTTTGCGCAAATCCTTCAATGACTGCCAACAGGTGATGCATCTTCCTCAAGCGGAGGTGTCACCCCTTTCAAGGTACAAATCAATTTTGATATTCCTATATTTGAGGGTCAAATTGATGAAAATGTTGTACACAAATGGTTAAAACTTCCAGAAGGGTGTTTTTTTTTCCATAACTTTTCTGATAGAGAAAAGATTACATTTTTTCTCCTTAAGGTTGTCCCCCATGTCAAAGATTGGTGGGAGACTTTATGTGAGCAGAAGAAAACAAAGGGATCTACATTATTTGTAGTTGCACCCACTTGGGGTTCTTTCAGGGATGTTATTAAGGAACAATACTACCATGTTGGAAGTTATGATGACTTATATACAAGATGGACCACACTGCGACAGGAAAGGGACCAAACAATGCTAGAGTTCACCAATGTTTTCCAAACCTTGTGCACCAAGCCGAGTATCAAAGACTCTGAGCGACATATGGTGCTCAAGTACTACAATGTTCTTCATGGATACATCCATACAAAAATGCACTTTATGGACATCTCATCCTTGGGAAAGACCTATTGATATGTTGTCAAAATCGAGCAGAAGATTAAACAAAAGACATGGAAGTTTGGGTCTACGAACCCCTCACAGTAGAAGCATGGAAAAGGCGGCCCCAACCTGCAAAAAAAAAGGGAATATCAAGGATTGATAGACTTTGGACAACCAGTCTAAACCGAAAACAAAGAAGGAAAATTGGAAGACAAAGAAAGACAGGGGTAAATGGTGTGAGTTCCATAATAGCCCATGGCATAACGCCATTGAATATTGCTCAAAGAAGTCATTGTTGGCCGAGGTGAAAGCCTATGAATCATATGTGGGCTCTGGATCTGAGTCAAAACCATAAAAATGGATACAAATCATTGATTTAGAACCCATTTCCACCACCAAGGTCTAGCACGGTAAACCTGGTGAACCAGAGGAAGGTGAGTGGCTCTTTCATTCACAGATATGGGTGAAGGGTACTCCACTACACTTCATCATTGATATAGGTAGCTAGAAGAACATCATCTCAGCGAAGGTCATCAATTGGTTGGCTATGCCAACAACACCACACCCATAGTTGTACATCATCGGATGGCTCCACCAAGGGAGCGATCTTTGTGCCAGCCAACAATGTCTCCTGGACTATGACATCAAGCCCTTCAAATATGAGGTACTGTGTGATGTCACCCCCCTTGAAGTTTGTGATGTTATTTTGGGCCAACCTTATTTATGGAAACATCATGTTGTATATGATTCTAAGCCTCATAGCATTATTATTACTTTGGATAAGAAATTGTATAGGATACCCGAGGTAGTCCCATCTAATGCCATTTCCTTGATCTATTCCAAGAAATGAAAGATGATCATTTCTCAGACTGGGAAGTTTTCCTTCTTTGTGATTCGTGCTCAAAGTGAGTGGAAGGTTGCATCCACATCCATGGCCTCCATGTCAGGTCTCTCCATGCAGTAGAAGCAAGTGGATAAGGTCATGGAAGAATACAAAGACACCTTCTCCTCATCCACTGGGGTATCTCAACACTGTTAGGTCAAGCACTCAATCGATCTGACCCCCAACGCACCGCTACCCAATAGGCTAGCCTATCACCTCTCTCTATCAAAAAATGAGGAAATCAAGCACCGAATCCAAGAGTTTCTCAAAATGAGTAACATTCGACCAATATCATCACATTGTGGAATCCCAATCGTGCTTGTGCATAAGAAAGATGGGACCTGACGACTATTCATTGATTATAGAGCCCTAAATAAAATCACAGTCAGAAATCGGTACCCAATTCCCCAAATTGACGATCTCCTTAACCAGCTCAAGGGGGACAAACACTTCAGTAATATTGATCTGAAGTTCGTCTACCACCAAGTCCCAATAGAGAAAAATGATGTATGGAAGGCCTTTTTGAATGGTTGGTCGTGTCCTTTGGCTTGAATAATGCCCCAACAACTTTCATGAGGATGATGGACGATATCTTGCGGCCTTTCACCAAGTTGTTTTGGGTCATTTATTTGGATGACATCCTCATCTTCAATAAGAGTTGTGTGGAACACTTGCAACATATTCAACTAGTTCTACACACTCTGCGAAAACACAATCTATACGCAAACTTTGAAAAATTAGCATTCGTCGTGAACAAGATCCATTACCTAGGATACATTGTTGATGGGCATGGAGTGAATGTCGATCCATCCAAGATCCATCTCATTTATGACTGGCCAGCCCCGACCACACTCACTGAGATTCAGAGCTTCATAGGCCTTGCCAATTTCTATTGTAGGTTCGTGCTAGGATTCTCCCACATTGCATGGGCCCTTAGCCAAGTGACCAAGGGTGGTAGAAAGGAAAAATCTGTGTGGGGTCAGTTGCAACAGAAAGTGTTCGGTGATTTGAATCAGTGCTTGTGCTCAACCCCTGTGCTCTCATTACCCGACCTGCAATAGCCTTTTGATATTGAGACAGATGTTTCAGACTATGTTATGGATGCATTTATCACTCAACATGGACATCCAATGGCCTATCATAGTGAGATGCTATCAGATATTGTCCGTAAGTATCCCACTTATGAAAAATAAATGTACTCCATTGTACAAGCCTATCGTTAATGGAGGCATTACATTCTCAAGAAGGAGACAATCCTCCAAACTGATCATAAGCCTTTGTTGTTCATGTAGACGCAAGGAAAATTGCAGAATGATTTCCATCATAAGTGGTCCACATACTTGTAGTAGTTCCATCTCAACATCAAGTATAAGATAGGGAGCACCAACTGTGTCGCTGACTACCTCAGACAACCTCCAGTTGAAACACTAACCATGGTGCTACACTCCTATGGACATGAGACCTCTGGGTAACCCCAACTCTATGAGAGAGATACTAACTTTTCCACTACCTACCATATGTTGGGCACAAACATAGTTGTCACTAATTTCCATATTCAGGACAGGTTGTTGTGCCATGTGGGCCATCTCTGCATCCCAACAAGCGAGCAAGAAAAGTTGATTTGGAAAGATCACTACAGTCAAGTAGTAGCATGCATCGATGTAGAAAAGACAGTGACAGTGTTGCATCAACATTTCTATTGGATGAAACTTCAACATGATGTCAGCAAGTATATAAAGTTCTACATGGCCTACGCCATTGCCAAACCAACCATTAAGAAACAAGGCCTATACACCCCTCTTCCTACTCCCTACAAGCCCTAGGAGTTCATCTCGATGGACTACATGTCGGGCCTTCCTTCAACCAAGCAGGGAAATGACTGTAATTTCGTGGTTGTTGATTGATTTTCGAAGATGGCACTTCTGGCCACCTACAATAAGAGAATCATAGCAGAGGCCACTGCCAAACTTCTCTTCGAACAAGTGTGGGTACATTTTGGGATACCACAAACCATCGTCTCATATAAGGACAATCGGTTCCTCATCACATTCTGATTGAGCCTCTAGTCACGAATGGACACCAAGCTCGCCAAATCCATGACCTTCTACCCCCAAATGGATCTCCAAACCAAGGTTGTCAACATGATGATCGTGCATGTCTTGCACATGTAGAATTCCAATCATCTGCACACATGGTATGAGATTCTTCCCTATGTTCATCACAGTTACTACAGAGCCATACATAGCTCAATTGGTCATGTTCCCTTTCAAGTGGGGTTGGAATTTCAACCATTGGGTTCCATGGATGTTTCACTACCCCTTGCATCCACATAGGAAGAATCGTCCCATGCTCAAACCGAAGCCAACAAAGCCACCTGGTTCATTTAATGAAACCAACACATCTACCAACAGGTTCAGGATATTTTGCAGAATTCAAATGCCAAGTACAAGTAACTCTATGATCAACACCGGATGCCACAAAAGTTTAAGGTGGGAGATAAAGTTTGGTTCCACTTGCAGAAATAACACCTTACAGGAATCGTCACCCCATCAAAATATTCTTCCACTCTGCTATGGACCATACACCATCACCAAGGTTATGGGTGATAATTCTATTGAGTTCAACATTCCCTCCTTCATTGGCTTGCACCCAATGTTTAATGTGGACCTCCTTTGGCCATACTGTCCAACCTTATTGGACACCTCAAAGATAGAAGAATAGTTGACACCGACAAATCTCAACCCTGACTACATGGAAAATGAATCCACTGATCATATTGTGGACACACAAGTCAAGGGAAATTGCCAACATAAGCTTCAGTTTTATCATGTTGTCAAAGCAGGGCAACTCCTGCACCAAGGAAAATGGCTCACTTAGGGCCAAATTCAACAAAAGTTTCCTCATATGGTGGGGGAACTCAACGTAATGGAGACAATTTATTCCTAAGGAGGGAGGATTGATCCACGTGGATATCAGTGGCCACCCACCTCTTCCAACTGGATCACATACAATTTTCATCTTGGTAGTTTCTTTTTTCGGGTCCTAAACTTTCGAGGTCGTTTTGAGGCCCTAAACAAAAAAATTTGGGCCTGCCATAGTCACATTGTAGATGAAGTTAGAGTGTGATAGAATAATGTGTATTCCTTGGATATACCTTTCCAATGGGATATCGTGCACCCAAAACAGAGATCACATGAAAAAGTTATGACCCCGGGAAGTTGATGTACCAACTAACCCCATCGGGGCCCACATGAATTTTGGCGCTTCATCTCCTAAGGTTAGGTTTTTTGGATGCCTATGGTTTTATGATTAATTATTGATGCTAAAAAGGCTCGGAGGCCTCATGTTTCTTACTCTTCTATTCTATCTGAGTATGAGTGACCCAGTTTTCATGTATGTTCGGGGTTCCAACAAAGCGTCTAAAACTATCGGCCCTCCTGGTCTCACCCGATATAGTCTTAATGGGTGGCTGCAATACTCATGTGTTTGCAGCCTAGGATTGAGTGAGAGATCTGAGAACAGTATACTGAAGACTCTATTATAACTTGTAAACCCAATATACTGTCATTTACGAATGAGCAGGAAATATAACAACTCATTCATTCAGCATGTCAAATAACTATAGAAGACAATATATAAACACATGCATTCAATCACATAACATAGTTGTTACAGTGATTCACCCCCTCCTAGGCTACGCCCATAAAGATCTGGCTCTTTTCTCTTTTATTATAGTAGTTCTGCATCTACAACGTCACGTGCTTTACAAATCGTCTCAACTTGGGTAATATATATTATGAGGCAGACTAGATCACACTAGGCTCCCTAGCCTGTGATATAACCCTCAATATCTACCCTCCTCAATCCTCTCTAGCTCGAAAACTTACAAAATTAGGTCATACAGAAAAATATTACATCACATACGCTTATCTAGCTTAACCAACCTACAACGATAATCAACTCTGCTATGATACCTAAGTATCTATATTTATACATTTCTGGATCTTCAACCATTACCATACATTACAAAAACCCTAACCCTAACATCGTTAAGTCTTCCCTGCATGTGCGCGTGCTGCTCTTCCTTCCAGTTGTCACTTTCCTTGTGCATGCCTTCTTTCCCAAAATCACCTTTCTTTCCTCTTTGGCCTGCTTCCAACATTCCCCCAACACTGACATGTGGCTCGTCTCGAGCCACCTAAACTTTGTGTGCTTCGTCGATCTCCCTGGTGATCACCTGGAACTTCTCCTTGAGTTTCGCTGCTTGCGTTTGAGCCTGCACAGTCTTCTCCTTGAGTGTGTCTACTATCTAGATTGCAATTTCATCACTGATCAATCCTGCACACTCTATTTGAGTATGAGCCATATGTGTCTTGGCTTCCTCTGCATGTGCAATGACTTCTGCTACATGCTCTTGAAGAGGTTTCATTTGAGCCTGACACTCCTTTTTTTGTGTTTGCGCAGTGGTGAGTTATGTCTGTAGTTTCTTCATATCCTACGCCCCTTTGACACGCTCCGTGATGGACATTGTCTTCTACCTCTGCTTGAGGTCCTGGATAGTTGCACTTATTCTCTCTTCTTCCTTGTCCCACTACTGGAATTGCTTATCCTCTTCTAACTTCATCCACAATTGTGCTGCATTGTTGAACAAGTCGGCTACTGCGCTGAATTGTTGCTCTATCTCCTATAGCTACTTTGTTGCCTCCTGCTTCCTTTGCTCCTTTACCTATGGTGGAGTGGTAGGTGTGAGCTGCTCCTAGAGATTCTCTATATCCTTCTGATATTGATCGATTTCCTACATAATCTTATTAATATTATTTGTTGTTGTGAGTTCGACCATTTGCGCGGTCTTTGGAATCTTCTCATAAGTTCCAACCACTTTTTGTTCTAGTTCATTCACATGCTCCCTCTCCTTTTGGGTCTTGAGCTTAGCTTGCTCACATATTAATTCCAGTGCGTCCCACTTATCCTCTTCCTACTATAGTTCGGAAATGTCTGTTCGTGCACGAGACTTTACCTCTTGGGTGACACTAACTTGTAGTTTGTGTAGAGCTTTGGATGGTATCTGCAGCAATACCAATTAGAGTTGAGATAAATCTTTTAGGGGTGTCTGCCCCACGATCTCGTCCATGTGCAACATGCTGGGTGTAATGTGGAATGTTGCAATCGGCTGCAGTATTGTGTGGATTGTATGTGACATTGACAGTCCTGATCCTATGTTGTTTCCTTCTTCCTATGCTTCCCCGATATGCGTGAGGAATTTTTGCATGTCTGCGAGCTCTTCTTGAATTCGGTCCCTGTGGCGGACATCATTCTCAAAATCCTCGGATGTACGATCATGAACCATTTGGGCTAACATGTATGCATCCTCCTATGTGATCGTGTATTTTGGAGGTGTTCTTTGTGCCTTTGTTTTCTTGTGCGCACCCCCCGTCTAAGTAGTTGGCCTTTTATTCAAGCCTGGTTCTTGTGAATTTGGACTTGGTGTGGTCCCCTATGCTGCCTCAACCTATTTCTGCTGTACTTGGGCTGACTGCATATTATTCTTCTTCCCCTTCTGGATCCCCATCTTAGTTGGCCCTTCTAACATCTGATTTGTTTTGGTATGGCCCATCCTTGGTTTCTTGGGTACTTGGACTTCTTGAGGCTGCGTTTATTCCTGCCCTGCCTTCTTTTCTGCTGTCCTTTCAGGTGAGTCTTGGGTAAGGACTGGGATCTTCCAGTCTTCCTCCTAATCCATGATAACCATGTCAATGTCACCCTCTGTGATGCAGTAGCGCAATTGTAGCCATTGTTTATTGGGGTCCTTCCGCGCCTGTATCCACTTCGCATGACAAGTGGCCTTGAAGTTGGCAATGTTCTGATAGTACGTGACCGCCTATGGTATTATTATCTAGAGGTTACTGATGGCCTCCTATAGATTGTGTAGGTATCCTTCGAATATGGTTGCGTTCATCTTTTTGTTCCTAGAATCTGACGCGACGCCCAACAATAAATATCTCACTCCATGATTAGGTTTGGGTCTGGTAGCGAAAGATACATATTTTGGTTCCTTCCATCCCATAAAGGCTATTAACATGAGAAACCATGAGTAATTAAATTATGTTCCGAAATCCTACGCATCCTTGCAGTCATCTAGAAATAAATTCAAAAGATAGGGTGCCCATCCAACTGTGGTGCCCTTGGCACATTGTGCTGCGACTGTGACAACCCCAGACGAGACTTCCTCTCTGTGACATTTCCTTAGCATCTTGCAGGCAAGATTTTTGTGGCCATTTGTGTTGCAACATCATTGATTCTTTTGATGATGATTCCTCATGTCCCACTGTTAGTGCCATATTTCTTTTTCATATCTTCCACTAGTGCTTTCTCCTTAATGTTTTCATCGAGAAATTGCACGGGATCCATGCCTAGGGATGGCAGCCCTGTAATATGTGAAATGATCTCTACGTCTATTGATATGAGCATGTCCAACCATATATCCCCACCATGTGTGACCTCCATGAATTGTTTGACGCAATTGTTTGCGTATTGTCCTTTGCCAAAGTGTGGTAGCAATGAATTGATGAACAGGTGCCTATGATGCATACCAGTCATGAGATATTTCAACTTTCCCTTCAGTTGCTTGAATCTCTGGTCAATTTCCCATATAAATTATCCCAGTGTTTATCTAATTTCGATCATCTCGTTCATGCCCTGGTCTTCTGAGCTTATCTTCTGAAACTCGTTTACCAATAGTTTCTTGATGTCTGCAATTGTTCTGGTTGTACCTGGTGGATTGTTTGTAGCTAAAATCATATATCAATCTAGTGCACGATCCCTTAGTGTAATCGCTAGTTGTTTCAGTTTAGTGTCTTCGTTCGTGGTCTATTTTCCTTCCCAAATATTCTCATAGATAAACAAATTCTTTTCCGAGTCTTCTGATGCTTCTCCTTTAAATTCTGGTAACTTGATGGTGGGGTCGTGTCCTGCCATTTTGAACATTGAACTACTACCTCCACGTAGTGTAGATACTTAACTAGTGTTGCCTGAACTGGCTCCTCCAGTTGTTGTTCCTTGTGTAGATGTGCTTCCTATTGTCTTTCGTCTCCTGAAATCTGGTTGTCTAAACGATGGTGTTCTTTTGGGTTTATTAGTCGCACATGGGTTTATGGGTTCCACACTAACATTAATATGGATAGGATTGATGCCTTCTCTTCCTTTTCTTGGACCTCTCGTCTTCCTCTCATATGTTGTGCACAGGATTTCCTCAATCTTCTCCACAGCCCAAAGATCCTCTACCTCTTCCTCGTCACTTGCCAAGCCTTCCCTCGCGGCTATGACTCTCTTCTTGGTATTCACCTTATATTGGTAGGGTACTCCTCTACGCGTCTTTCCAGTTGTCACCATGATCCGCTTGATCTGGTCATCATCCATCATGATAGGGTCCAAGGCTTCCTCCTTATTTCCATTATCCTTTACTCCTTCCATTTCTCCTCTTTCTGTCAGTGATTTCCCCCTTCCCCCATGCATGCAGGGAAGTTTAGTTGCTCGAATCCATTGTCATTACCCCTTTATTGTATAGCAGTACCTTAATAGAAGTATACGGGGATCTAACGTACCTGCCTCAAGGTACGCATAGAAAATATTTATCCACTTTGTTGTAAGACTTTGATGTATCTACTGCAAACTCTATTATGAAACCTGCCACAATACTGTTGAGCCAGAAATCTACTGTGCGGGTGAAATTGTTGTTCACCGACTGTAACTACTCAATCTGTACTGGGGTCCACTCTAACTGTCGGATCTAGTTCGTTGTGTGGTTATCCTTCAACCTTTGTATCCACTCCTGCAATAGGTGTGGAAAATCACAGAAAAAGACTTCATGCAGATCCGTAAACACGTATTTCTCAAGATATTTGCATGGTGTTACTCTAGGGTTTCTATTGTTTTTCTGTGCAAACTCTAGTTATTTTATCCTTAGCTAGCTTCCGATCTCTACTTTTGTGGGATTCCACAGTCTCAACATCCCCTTCTAGTGGCTCATTAATATCTTCTTTTCTTTGTCTTCTTTAATCTTCTCTTGATCAACCTGTCTCATCGACTCAATCCTCTATTGTTCCAAGTCCTAGCAACATAAACATTTGTTAGTTACTCTTCTATTCTGTCTGAGTATGAGTGACCTAATGTTCATGTCTGTTAGGGGTTCCAACAAAGCCTCTAAAACTATCGACCCTCCTTGTAAACCAGAAGGAAACGCAACACACATGGTGCATTGTGCCATCTCAACCGAGATAGTCTTAATGGGTGGCTACAATACTCATGTGTTTTCAGCCTAGGATTGAGTGAGATATCTAATAACAATATACTGAAAACTCTATTATAACTTGTAAACCCAATATATTGTCATTTACGAATGAGAAGGAAATATAACAACTCATTCATTCAGCATGTCAAATAACTTCATAAGACAATATAGACACACATGCATTCAATCATATAACACAGGTGTTACCATGGTTCACCCCCTCCTGGGATACGTCCACAAAGATCTGGCTCTTCGCTCTTTTATTATAGTATTTTTGCATCTACAACGCCACATGCTTTACAACTCTTCTCAGTTGGGGTGAGATCTATTACAAGGAGGACTAGATCGCACCAGGCTCCTCAGCCTGCAATCTAACCATCAAGATCTACCATCCTCATTCCTCTCTAGCTTGACATATTACAAAATTAGGCCATACAACAAAATATTACATCACATACACTTCTCTAGCTTAACCAACCTACAACGAGAATCAACTCCGCTATGATACCTAAGTATTTATATTTATATGTTTCTGGATCTTCATCCATTACCATACATTGCAAAAACCCTAACCCTAACGTCGTTATGTCTTCCCTGCATGCGCGCGTGTTTCTCTTCCTTCCAGTTTTCGCTTTCCTCATGCATGCCTTCTTTCCCAAAATCACCTTTCTTTCCGCTTTGGCCTACTTCCAACACCTCATTATAATGTGCTTATGTGAATGTGTGTAGCCACCACATATCTTCTCAGAGATTAGCTACCACCATTCGAGCAATATTGTTTCATTCTTCATTTTACAGTTTCAACATATTTCTTTATTGAATAGAAGTTAAGTTTGACTATATATTTGTTATTCTTCTATGTCTATCTGTGTTAATGTTATATATATGTGTTTCATTTCATTCCACTCATAAATCTAGATCATTCGTTTATTCTTCTATGCCAAATCTCTATTCTTCGATTTCTCATATAGAGACTAATCTTCGTGCACAAAGTTTCTTATTCCTCAATTTATTGCATGGTCATGTTCGCATACAAATACTTATCCCTAATCTTCATGCACACATGGAGACATACAATAGATAGTTTTCTTTGAACATCAACAGCAACACATTTTCAAGAGATTCCTCCAATGTTTTCCACTCTGAAAGCATCGAGATAGATGAAACATAATATAATGATCCAATCTGGATCAATGAAGGTGTTTTTTAATCTTTTTTTTAATATTTCATATAAAACTTTAGAATCATTTTCATGATTTAATAGAGGATATAATCAAACAAATTGATTTAGAAAATTAATCAAAGTTGATTTAAAATTGTTTTTGTGATTTAATATGTAATATTTATCACTGTAAATGATACTTGGGTTT
>ML781462.1:293337-318474 GCA_009831015.1 Picea engelmannii | reverse complement strand
TTTTTTCTGTTCTCTCCAACACCCATTCACAACATCCAAAGTGGCTCAATCTTTCATGAATAATATCTTCAAGTTTCATGGCATGCCTCATTCTATTGTCTCTGATAGAGACCCCACTTTTACCAGCAATTTTTGGAAATAATTGTTCTATCTCAGGGCACCCAATTGCATCTCAGCACCGCCTATCATCCCCAGATTGATGGCCAAATTGAAGTTGTCAACAAGTGTTTGGAAACCTATTTGACGTGTTTTACATCTGAACAAAAAAATCAATGGACTTAGTGGTTACCCCTCGTTGAATGGTGGTACAACACATCTTACCATACAACTACTTGCATGACTCCTTTGGAAGAAGTATATGGAAAAAAATCACCATCGGTTCTCTCCTACATGCCATGTGTATCGAAGGTTTAGGAGGTTGAAAACAATATTACAGTCCACGAGGCCATTCTCTGCACCCTCAAAACAAATTTGGCCATTGCTCATAATTGCATGAAGAAACAAGCAGATCAAGATCATTCCAAACGACAATTTGTTGAAGGGGACCATGTGTTTCTTCATCTTCAATCTTATAAGAAGACTTCACTCAAAGAGGACCACTATCAAAAACTTGCTCCCAAATTTTATGGTCCTTATACAATTCTCAAGTGAGTGGGGCAGGTGGCTTACCAGTTCGCTTTGTCCAATAATTTTAAGCTCCATCGTATTTTTCTTGCCTCATGCTTAAAGAGGTGATTGGTACTAAGTGCCAAAATCAAACCAGTCTCCCTGAGTTGGATGAAGAAGCTTCCATTCGATTGCAACCACAAACAATCTTAGACCAACACGAGCATCATCTCCATCAGCACACCATCAAGGAAGTGTTAGTGAAGTGAAAATATACAACTCCAGAAGATGCCACTTGGGAGATGACCACCATTGTGCAATAGTTTCCTCATCTCAAGCTTTGAGGACAAGGCTCTTTTTCAAGGGGAAGGGCATGTTAGGGACCTAACCTCCCTAACCCCTCATGTAGATAGAATAATATATTTCCATGTAATAAAGGATGACATTAGTTAATAAGGCCTATTTAATAAATTGGAATAACTCAATGTAAGAAGACCTAATAGAAGCTTCCACTTCTAGAAGGATCTTCTTCTAGAATGATCTTTAGAAGATAGAATTAGTATAAATAAGAGTAGGAGACATGAGAAGTTTTATCTTGAGAATTATTGTAATAGAGCGTTGCTCTGCTGGAGGTTTCCTCCTAGAAGAGGCAAGTGAACATAGTTTCCTATCAACAAAGGTATTATTTTTGTGTTGTGGTTTCATATATTGTGTTGTTTTGTTGTTGTTCTCTGCAATATTTCTTTTTCCTGCTATTTTAATAGATCTGGTACCTTACATTTTCAATTGACATCAATTCCATGTTTGTGTGAGATAGTAGCAAGTAACTCTTCTAGGCCTAGATACTTTTGTAAATATACTACCATACTAATCCATTTTCAAGTGATCAAGCATTGTTGAGCCAACATGTGGAGGCATATTAAGAAGTAATACAAACACCTTTGTTGTAGTTTTCTTGTATTACCATGGTTGTATATCATCATCATCATCATCAAAGAACCAATATAAAACTATATTTAAGCTCTGCAATGAAGCATTTACATAATCATCCATGAAACATTAACAATCCTAAATTATATGAATATATGTTAGATATGAAGAAAAAATAAACAATAACAACACATGAATCCAACATGAAAATTTAGGTAACATAGGTCCATTAGGAAAACCATGCATCAATTGACTTACACTAATCTTAGTGCACACTAGGAGGATGCCCTATAGCCTAATAGGTGATCTAGATTATATAATTATAATTTTAGGTCACATTAAAACATTTTAGGACTTGAGAGGCATCTTGGAAAATTTGTATAGATGTGGTTTTTTTCATTGCCAAACTTCACAATCTTATGTATGTTAACCATTTTTAAGGTCACCAACTTGTACCAATACACACAACGATATCGAGGAGACATGACCCTACCTAATCCTATGATTACATACAAATTACTCTCAATTGTCTAATATATTAAGGTTTATTACAAGTCACCCCTCATTGAGATGCTTCATTCTTGAAGTAGTCAAAGAGACCAAATGACTTATCTATCGACAAGGTTCTTGGACAATGCATCTTAGATTGTGATTACAATGAGGATTTTGGTTTTGAAATCAAATTCCATCATAAATGAGTTTGTTTTGAGGATATAGGTAGAATTTTGTCATTGCTTAGAGAAATTTTGATAAGCCGATTGGTTATTGTGACAACTCTTATGATTTGGAAATGGAAAAAGTATCCTTGTAATTTCATTCTTCTTGAATTCAGGTTTAATATTCTCTTCATTCAATTCAGTTTTTGTATCTTCTTCATATATTTCTGCGGTTTGGTTTTGTTGAGTTGATATTTCATAAATAATGAAACTTGGACCTTTATCTTCAATTTATTTTATGGAGCCTTCTATTCAAAGAATGCACTGAATTTTAAAAATATTCAAAATTCAATTGGGTCTTGATTGAAGTTTATTATCAACAACTTGTATTTTCAATTCAAATTTTTCTTTTTTTAAAATAATTTTTAACCTTTGTATAAAGTGTACTTTCAAATTTTCAAATAAGATATTATTATTATTATTATTATTTCTAATAAAATTTAATCAAAATTTTACCATTCATCCTTATAATCTTGTTCTTTTTAATTCCATTACTCCCTATCTCAAAGTATGGTATTCTTTCAAATTTTCAAATAAAATATTATCAATGTTGTTATTATTTTTAACAAAATCTTATCAAAATTTCACAATTCACCCTTAACCCTTATAATCTTGTTCTTTTTAAACTTCCTTACTCTATATCTCAATTATATTATATATTCTAATCTATATCTCAATTATATTATATATTCTAATATTATTAATTCCTTAGCATATTTCAATATGATGTAATGTAACAATATCTCATTTTTATTCTTTTTACATATGCACATCAAATTACCTTAAATTATTTTGAATTAGGATTAGAAAACTTAAGGATTAAGTTAAAGTGTTCTCATTTACGTTTTAGCTTTTCTTTTGAATCAGGATTTGAAAAAGTTAAGGTATTCTCATTTAGTTTTTAGTTTTTTTTTCCATGATATAAATAATAAAGTTTAGTATGTTAATTGAGTTTAGTTTGAGTGATGAAAAAGAATGGTTGTTATGTAATTGAAAAGACATGTTTAGCTTTTAATAAATATAGTATTGTAATGTTTTAGAGTATACTATTTTGTTGAAAAAATAAAAATTATATTTTTATTATTTTAATCATTTTAATATTTTAATTAGTGTTAATTGTCCATTTTAATAATAATAATAATTTAATTTTAAGGTCATGGTCAAGTCAGAAACCCTTTATTTATGGGATAAGATTTCTCAATCTATTAAATATGAAATTTTTTAATTTTTAAAAAATAATTTTAAAATATGAAATTTCAAATGAAACACAATTGATTTGGAAGTATTTTTAATATATGATGTAATAGAAATTTAGTTGATTATATTGATAAAAATGACGTGTATTTTACAAATGAGGACACTAGAAACTATCATGATCAAACTAGTTATTAAAACATTATATTTGTCAATTGATTGAACAAGATAATATTTACACTTGTACAGTTAGCATTCCAATGGTCATAAGCTCGTCTCAACTAGCCATGCTACTGGGTATTCTCAACTAACCAATGTACAGTTAGCATTCCAATGGTTATAAGCGT
Source organism: Picea engelmannii (assembly GCA_009831015.1). Taxonomy (NCBI): domain Eukaryota; kingdom Viridiplantae; phylum Streptophyta; class Pinopsida; order Pinales; family Pinaceae; genus Picea; species Picea engelmannii. The sequence goes on along the minus strand of ML781462.1, from coordinate 314,681 downwards.
CTCAACTAACTGGGCATAGAAATTTGCAGCAAATACGTCTACCCAAGTTCCCGTTCGATCTGTAATTGATTTCCTGCATACAAGTTTTGAACAACTCTTGACCGAATATCCCCTGGCCTCCAGTTTGAAACGTTACCCAGCTATAAATTTGCTTTAAAAGTAAAATGAAAAACACTAAAACTTTATAATTTCATAAAAAAAAATTAACATACAAGAGGATTTGAAATTCCAAGCCTAATTATCCCTGTCAAGCAATTCTCTGTCAAACTTCTTTCCAGAAAACATGTTATCACTCAAATTACAAAATAAGGTTAACTAGCACAGCCACATAATTATGTGGCTGATAAACGCAGATAGGCTTATATCATTTACAAACTTTAGGGTTTATGATAAAATTAGGGTTTCTAAAATAAAAATGCCTATTAATCTTCATAAGCTAGTTTTGATTAATTTTCATTTCTGATTTGCTCTTTACTATTTTAAAGCTCAACAATTTAAAACTTAAAAACGCCTCAGCTCTAACATGCAAGGTTAAAGCATAAGTGAAGTGGCTACGCGGATCGTGGGACGCTTGACATCCCATACACATGCACCCACCCAAGCCCACCCCTGGTTAATTGAAACTAAATCTTGAAGTTCTTACTTAGTTGTTCTCCATTTGCCAATTCGTGGGGTTTTCTGCTTGATGTTGTTAAAATTATTTATGACCAGAACAGTGAATGTAAACAAAGGCATAGGCCATAGATTTTAATGGCCATTCTGGAAAACTTGGACTAAGCATTCGGCTTGCTATGCCTCTAAATAAATAAACGTAATCTGCAACCTCTAATTGAAACGGCTACGTGGAGACTGGGACTCTTCACATCCCGGACACATGCACCCACGCCTGGTTAATTGAAACGGCTACGTGGAGACTGGGACTCTTCACATCGCGGATACACGCATCTATCGAATAACAACAAAAAATATATATTTAAATGATTGAAAGGCTGACACCATGTTTGGTCATTTCAAATAAGAGGAAATTCAAATGTGGTAATCCCAAAGGTTAATCATTTAAACGTGGTCATCATATAGTACTACAGTAATTTCTTAATATGATTAGGTAAATGTTAAAAAGTACAAGGAAGTTATACAAGGAAGTTATGAAGAGTAAATCCCATTCATTGATTTGGGAGGACGACTAAGAATATGCCAGCATCTTCAATTGTTAGCCATCAGATTAGAATTTTAGATTAAAAGGTGATTAATTGTGCCCATTGTCAATAGGTATACGCCTTTCAGCGTAATCAATAGGTATACGCCTTTCAGGCGTAAAAATAAAAAATTCTAACATTTTAATAACATGTAACCAGAATGTATCACTAAATTAAAAAGAGTTTACTACCTTTAATTTTTTTTTGTCATTTTCTTACAAAATCATGGATGGTTATTTAATTGGTAATTATCATATGGATGTCATGCAAAACAGTTTCATAAACATGATGTAAGATATGGAATTGCTTAAAAAAAAATCATATATAATTTTTTTTTTAATTGTATAGATAATAACTTACAATTAACATTTTTACATTTTTCTTTAATTTGAGTTATAACATGTTTTCGGGTCAGTATTTTGACAAAGAATTGCAAAATAATACATTGAGTTCACCTAGAGAATCTGATATATTGAATAGACTTCAAACATAATTGCTCAGAAACCAAAAGATTGACACAGAGTAACTCCTTAAAAGTTAAACTGTGTAGAAAATCTATCACCATTATTTATAAATAAAATTATTAAAAATTTTAAAAGGAGGTACAATTAAAAGTAGGATTATAGGGAATGAATTCTTAAAAGGTAACATGCCAACTTCATGTTGCATTCATGAGAAACTCTCAATGGAGAGTAGGACACCAAATATATGTCTATGGATTCAGCAAGGAACAAAACATAAGACAGGGCTAACTCCATGTTACTTCGTTGTCCTTTCCCTTCAAATGCACTGTCGGTAACATTAAAAGTGAATGAGTTCTATCCATCATATACCTGTGGTTATTTTTCCTTGCGAAGCAAAGGTAACCACAGTTTTGTAATTTGTTTAGTGTTCCTTTTTGGAGCTTATGTTTGTCTATGAACTTTATAGGAATCTAATCTCCATTATTATTATATTTTATCCTTCTTATCTTGGTAAGAAAATTAAAATGTAAAGTAGTCACATTAGTGTAATTTGGTTAATGTTTATTCTGTGAAAACTTATTTGTTGAGCATATAAGATTGTAATTTCTAATTTTTGTATTTCTCTTTTTCATAGTAAGAAGAAAATGTAATGCTAATTTTCTTATTTATTGAAAAGTACTTAATCCTAGAATTCTAGAATTTTAGAGCAATCACATAGAATGTAATAGATTACTAATGTATTTTTTCATAGTAGGAAGAAAATGTAATGCTAATTTTTTTATTTACTCACATGTACTTAATCCTAGAACTTTGGAGAAATCACATAGAATGTAATAGATTGTTAATGTGAAATGTAAGAACACCAGAAAAAAATAGATAAACCCTCAAAAAGATCTCTTGTATTAATGATATTAAAAAATGGGAGCTATCTGCATTTGCCTCTTCAAGGGAGCAATCTCCTAGAGCAGAGTTTCAAATGCAATAACAACTCTTGAAAAACCATTAAATAACCTTCTACTTAGTATAACTATCAATAGAGAATAGAATGAGGGATGACTAACTAATCTAGTATTATTAATAATTATGACCCTTTTTACAATGAGTGACTATTAACTAATCATTTAGTGGGCCATATTCAAAGAAGGTGGCCTTGTACAGTAATAAAGTACTCTAAGAAAGAGAATTAAGGTATGAACCTAACATGCCCTCCTCCCCCCCCCTCAAAAGTTGTGTTGTCCTCAAGGGTGAAGGGTGAGGAATTTTTTGTAGAATTGTTCTCAGTTCTAATGTGGCATCCCTTGGTTGCATATCTCTCCAATGGATTAGTACTTCCCAAATCATGTGATGACAGAATTGACATTCTCTGGTATCCAATGCTACTTCTAGTCGAAGCCGAATGAAACTTCTTTTATCAAGTTCTGGTAGGTTCATCTGCACTTTGTAATTTGATCCCACAAACTTTTTTAAACATGACACATGAAACATTGGACGGATTTTGGAGTGGGCTGGGAGAGCCAACTTGTAGGACACCAATCCAATTCATTGTATAATATGATATGATAGGGACCATAGAACTTGGAAAATAGCTTCTGGGGAACTTTATCTTTAAGTGATGTTTATTTATAAGGTTGCAGGAGAAGAAACGCATATTGTTTTCAACAAAAGAATGTTCAAATCTATGTTAATCAACTTAATGTTTCATTTGATTTCGTTCCATAACCAAGTTATCTTTGAGGGTATGGATAATGGATTCTTTTGTGTGAAGCCTTATATCTACTACATGAAACTTGGAGGTGCCTAGTACATAGGATGCCACTGATAGGAGGTTTTGGCCATAAACAACTTCATATGGTGTCATTTTCGCAATTCTATGATTAGTGGTATTTTACCAACATTCTGCAAGGGGAATCCATTGTGCCTATTGGTGTGGGTTTTCGAAAGAAAAGCATCTCAAATAAGTTTCTAAGAACTTGTTGACCACTTCTATTTGGCCATCAATTTGGGGATGATATGCAATGCTCATATTCAACTATGTACCTTGAAGTTTAAATAGATCCTACCAAAATTTGTTGGTGAGCGTGGGGTCTCGATTTGAGACAATAGAAGTGGGAATGCCTTATATCTTAAAGATCTGATCAATGAAGTATTGGGAAATCGAGGAAGGAGTGAAGGGATGAGCTAGAGCACATAAATGAGTAGCTTTTGAAAGAGGGTCAACAACCACCAAGGTGAATGATTTGTTTCCCTCTTTTGGGAGTCCCATGATAAAATCCATTGAGTTGTTGGTCCAAATCTATTCACCTTATTTTCTTTGACCAAACCAAAATCTTGACCTCGGTGCCCTATTACTCATCTTGTTCATTATAGAAGCACTAGAGATAGAAAAATACACGTTGCGAGAAATCTCACCCTCTGGACAGGTTGAGCTCCCCTTAGTTGGGTTTTCTTCAACTAAGAAAACTTCAACAAGTGGGCACTAACATTTCAAATTTTCATCTATTTACACATGAAATAAGAGAGGAATAGGAAGAGAAAGAGACACCTTTTCGTGTTGGTTGTCCTTGCTTCTCTATATCGTTCTAGTGTTGGGTCCAGTCCATCTCCAAACATAGTCTACCTGCAAAGAAATAGATTTTTCCTCTTCATCTACTACTCATAACAAGTTAGATAAAAACTATTGTAACTAGGCCACAATCATTCATACATAAACTTGAAAAGAGATGAAAATAGGGAAATAGGCCAAGTTTATTAATATGGGAAACAATGGAGCTTACAATCATAATCTGTTGCAAGCCTCCTCCAATGCTCCTCCTATCCAACCCCTTATTGTATGTTGACAAGTGAAACAAAATTTTGGTATACTTCAGACCTTAATTCTTTCTAATCTCCTTCACCCTTGAGAGACTTTGTTTATATAGAGGCTTTGGGAGGTTCAACCAACTTATAATATCAAGGGAAGTTAGAGATATTTCTTCCATAGGTTAGGATTGATTACCCAAAAAGGAGAGCCTTGAGCCTATGAATCATCCCTTGATCATAACCACCAGAAGTATCTCGGAGCGAAACCATAGAATAAGGTGGGGTTGGTTAAAACCACCCTAACAAAGCTGACGCTCCCAATGACATTGGCAAAAGGCATCATTGACACTCCCTGTTGGTCTAGAAAAGGGTGTCATTCTCCCAGTGACATTGGCAGGAGGCATCAATGACCCTTCATGCTGGTCTAGAAAAGGGCATCACCCTAAGAGTGATGCTCCTTGAGCCATAATAGGGGGGCATCAATGCTCCAACTAAGACAAAAAATTGAGCGTAAAAGTCATGTTTTCGACCTTCAAAATGGGTTTTGCTTCTCTTCAATGGCTAGGGATGATGACAAAGTGTTATTCCATGGTTTCAAAGTGATGAAACATAAACGAGACACTTAGGAAAGTGTTGTTTTGGAACTACGACACTTATCAACGCAACTGTACATAAGTGTGACACTTAATGAAATAGTGACATAAGTTCGACACTTAGTACGACACTAGGCAGTGTGCAAATTTTGTGTGTAAAAAATTCCCCCCTAAAATGTGAGGTCAAAAGATGGTTGATTTCCGAAACATTTTATAGAATGATATGTGGCAAGGTTTGTTCGAATACGAGAGTCAGATGGAAGTTGCAAACAAACATCAAACAACATATATATGAATCGTCCCAAGGTAGGCATACCCATGCTCGGCACATAATGGACTTGAAGTATGGCCGCCGACAAATACATTGTGGATTAATGAAAGAGTTGACTATGGATACGAACACCAAACATAAAACATGGATTGATACCTCCAGGACTCGATCAAGTTGTAGCCATGATATTTTACACAGTGGAGCTACAATATGACAACAACATAGCCATGGAAAAATACACAGGTATTGCAACACAAGATGAAAAACTTCAATAACCACTCACACAACCATTATAAATATCAACACACCAATTTTTTGATGTGGTAAAACCCCTACAGGGAAACATCCATGGCCCCAACCAACGCGGCCACTTGGAGCATTTTATTAATGCAAAAGAAAAATATTATAGAGAGATTTTACAACAGAGTTTCTCAGAATTGATCATCTGAAAATGACCCTCCATGCTCTTTAAATAGAGATCATAGACCAACCAGGTGTTAAGCCATAGATCAATGGTTGTTAATATCGAGGAGAATATGAACCATCAGATCACTCTATGTCGGGAACATATCGCGACCGTCAGATTTCTTAACTACAAATGCATACTAATGCATACTAAATAAACACACTAAGAAAAACAATTTTACCTAATGACACATTAGACCAAGTAGATCCTAACTACCTCCTAAGTGTCTAAATATCCTAACACCCCCCCTTGAGAACAACTTGGGATAGGATTGAAGGAATTACAATATTGACACAATAGGAGAAGGAAGGAGGCATTAGAGCCTATCCCCCATTGATGACAAATTCCTGAACTCCTAACGTAGATCTAAGTTTGGAAAACTTTTCTTCTGTAAGAGACTTTGTGAAAATGTCTACAACTTGATCTTCTTTAGGGCAAAAGAGCACTTCAATAACTTGATCATGAATGATCTTTCTGATGAAGTGCATGTGTAGCTCGATGTGTTTTTTGCGCTGATGTTGAATTGGGTCTTTGGCGAGGTTGATGGAACTCTGATTATCGCACCAAAGGTTGGTCGGATGCTGTTGTTGGAATCCAAACTCTGAAAGGATATTTCAAAGCCACAAGGCTTCTTGACTTGCATTTACCGCTTCTTGATACTTTGCTTCTGCTGAAGAAAGTGTAATAGCCTATTGTTTCTTACATGCCCAAGTGACAGGTCTTGAACCAAGGCTGAAAATATAACATGCAGTAGACTTCCAATCATCAGGGTTTATGTCCCAATCTGAATCAGTGAAACCAACCAATAAAGGAGTCCCCCCTGAACTGTAATGTATCCCAAACTGAATTGTACCACAGACATAACGAATTATCCTTTTAACTACTTTCGAATGGATTTCATGGGTTGTTTTCATATACCGAGAAACAAGACCAGCATCAAAGTAAATATCAAGACATGTATGAGTCAAGGATAAGAGGCTACCAACTAACTAATGGTACAGGGTGGCATCAACTTCGGGAGAAGTACATGTGGCAGTAATCTTGACTCCAGACTACAAGGGAGAAGGGGATGGTTTACAATCGTGCATGTGAAAGTGATGAAGAAGGTCACAAGCATACTGTGAAACTTTAGCCAAAAGAGAAGTGGCTCATTGAAACTGTGAACGTGTTCGACATTGATCTGAAGGATCACCAACAACATCAACAACTGCTTCTCATGTTGAACAGACCCATCTAAGAAGCGATGGAGTTGGTGCTAGTTTAGGTTCAAAGGGCTCATCTGGAGGAAGGTGAGAAGGCGAAGGTAGATTTTCATCCTCACTGTAATCATATGAAGAAGACACCAGAATAGGAACAAAAGAAGGCACAAATACCGAATTAGGCTCACAAACCAAGATATTTTCATCAAATTTAACATCACTTCTAATAATAATTTCATTACAATGTGGTTGAAGAAGTCTATAACCTTTGAAATCTTTAGAATAACTAGCAAATATACACTTCTCACTTTTAGGCTACAATGCTTTCCTGCCAAATACACGAAAGTGAGCCCATGTTATACTGCCAAATACATGGAAGTGACTTACATCTGGTTTAATTTTAGTCAAAGATTCTTATGGTGTTATACTTTTAAGAACCTTTGTGGGAGTGTGATTTACTATGTAATTTGCACAGTTGATGGCTTCCTCCTAATACTTTAGACTTAATCCCTTAGATTGGATCATACAATTAACCATTTCTTTTAATGTGTGGTTCTTTCTCTCAGAAACACCATTTTGTTGTGGTGTTTATGGAACAGTGTGTTGCATTTGGATGCCCTATGTAGTGCAGTAACTTGTAAAATTATTGTTCACATATTTGCCTCCATTATTTGTTATTAACCTTTGAATTTGATGTCCAAATTGTTTTTCTACAAGGGCCTTGTAGGCCGAAAACTTGTCAAAAACTTTTCTCTTAAGATTTAAGAAGTAAACCCAAGTACGTCTAGAAAATTCATCAATGAAAGTTAAGAAATATTTTCACCCATAAAAAGGAGTATAAAGTGGACCACACAAATCACTGTGAACAAGCTGCAAAGGGCCTAAGGTGTCTTAAGAAATACGTTTGTCAAATCTGTCTCGATGATGTTTGCCAAGAGCACAACCGACACAAACGTCATCTCTGCATGGAACAAGAGGAAGTCCAGGCACCATCTATTGATTACATAGTTGTTGCAATGAGAGATAATTTAGATGACCAAACCACTCATGCCAAAGTTTTCTCAAGTCATCGCTATGAGAAACAAAAACTGATGAAAAATATGATGACCCAAGTTATAAAACTTGACAACAACCTTGTAATATCATCAACAATTCCAGTTGCAAGAAAATGCTTAGGATCTTTTAGATCCTTGATTACAACTTGGTGAGGTGAAAACTCTATGGTTTTACCTTCACCGAAATGAGTGATTTGATATACTGATAGAAGGTTGCAAGAAAGACTTGGAACACATAATACATCATTGAAATGACCATTATCTACTTGAATTGTTCCAGATCCCACAACAATAAGAGATCTATCATCACCAACACATATTTTCTTAGTGTTACATTCATTTAGAGAAGAAAATATGTCTTTATCCTTAGCCATATGATAAGATGCTCCACAATCAATAAACCACTCATCAGAAGAAGAAGTATATGTTGTATTGAAGGAGAAACCAGAAGAAAAAAGTGAATGTCCATGAGAAGAATAAGAAGAAGTAGAATCAATATTAATGGTGTGCTTCTTCATTGCTGCTTCTAAAGCTTCCATCTTCTTGAAACATTTGGAATCATCATGACCATATTTATCGCAAAATTTGCAATGTCTGTCAGTCTTCTTATATTTATATTTTGCTCCTTTGTCACCATTAGGAGTTGAAGTTGTCTGAGTGGGTTTGGGACCCTTATGTTGTTTGTTGTTGTAGTTTGGATGTTGCTTCTTGGGATTCTTGGGTCTATCTTTCTGTTAGGCAACTAAGGCTTTGTTGAAGGTACCTGTTATCCCCGATTTATAGGGATAACTAGGAGATCATGTCTAGAGGCCCACGGATCCTAGACATGGAGTACCGAGAGCAGGATTGACCTAAGCATGGCCCTGGAGGACCCATCTTTCTTCTCTTTCATCCGACTTGTCTTATCAGCAGCAACAACATCCATCACCTTCGGCTTGGACTTGTATCGAAGAAGACTCTTGCTCCATGAGGTAATTGATCCAGGTGTCATGGTATGTGTCATTTTTTATCATTACAACCTTTATATATATGCATCGAATTCCTTTTATTTCTGACGACTGCTTGGATCTTACATTGACCCACTTGACCATGGTTTGGGGGATGGACAGGGTGTCCTAGCAAGATTGTACCCATAGGTTTTGGTTTGCCACCGGGGGGATTTCTGAAGGGCCATCGTCCGCTCCCATCATATCTTCACTTTTACATCTTATCTCCCACTCATCTGCCCATTCCCCTAGTCTAGACATTAGGATGATCTGTGTGTTGGGTTATAACTTGTCTCGTGGGAAGAAGGGGCTAAAGGCCCAGAAGGTAAAAGCAGCTGGTAAGAGATAAAAGCCATAAAAAATGAAACCTAGAGATGCCTCGTCCAGGGATCCCCGAGAAGGCAATAAAAATCCTCTTAGCAAGAAAGAAGAGGGACCCGAAGAAAAATAACAAAACAAGACCTAGCTAAGAGGATAGGGGGTCTCATCATGCGCTAGCCTATTATGTTCATGGGAACCTAGCAGTATGACATTGCCATTATCTAGTTACCACGCCAGGGCAGTGACCTTTGGTTGCATGGCCAAGGGAAAGGGGGTCTTATCACGAGCCAACCTTATCATCTCTGTGAATGTGCTTGTGGGTAACATTGTCAGCTCTGGTCACCACGCCAAGGCAGTGTCCTCTAGTTAGACCTTGAAATAAATAAGATAAAGCCATAAAGAAAAGAAATAATAAAGGCAATAAAGGGCTTGGAAAGAATTGCATCCATGACGGGTACAACTCGCCTTTTACAAAGGCACCGACAGGTAATATCGTACATCCCTATCTTTCACTCTACCCGTGTGTCTGGACATCCTTTGACCAAATCGCCTCGTTTTACATGGATTGGATGATATCCTCTAGAAACTTTCCTTTTCTTATGGATGTTGGCCCAATAGGCTATTTTTTCTTTTCTTCGTCTTTGTATAGTAGGTCATTGTAATATCTTTGAGATATTGAATGATATATCAGGAGTTTTATGCATGCATTTGATAAAATTAATGATGAAATATGATTGACATTGCTATGATCCCTGTGACTGATGAGCCCATGGAGGGTGAAGTTTTTGATGTATAGGACCATGCCCGACGGACAGGTACCAGTTGGACTGGTACACATGGGGAGATGATTAGCTCGGACCTCCATGGGGCTGAAGAGCCCATCAGATGGTTGTTGGGACCCCATCAGGGGCAGAGACAAGGTAGTGATTGGTCGAGCCTTTGCACATGAGAAGAAGAAGGACGTTCCACCCAGGACACTTTGGCTGAGCCCATCCTAGGGGGTTTGACCCACTTCAGATGGAACGTTTTCCTTTTGATGGCCAAGATGTCACCCAGAAGCCATTGACGTCACCTTGAGCATGTGGCAGTTTGATAAGACGGCTGGCATGTATGGCAGCTTGGAGGAGCCCAAAAAGGGCTAACGTCTGACTTTTGGATCCTGGATTAGCCCCAAAAGGGCCTAACGTCTCCCTCAAAGGGGCTTGACGTCTCATTTTTTGCTCATTTATGTCTTTTACTTAACATTTAATGTAAAAACAGTATGATTTTGGTTTGTAGCCTTGTCGGCTATTTTTAATGACCTAATTTTAATTATAGGTCATGAGATACTATATATTGAGGATGTTTTTCCCTCATTTGAACATAACAACAACTCACTCTCTTGTGAGGTCTGATTTTTGCACCCTACTTGGGTATTTGGTCTTTTAAAGTGAGGCGCACTTGTTGATGGAAGGATTTTCTTGGCATGTTTGGCATTTCTCTTGAAGGAAGGTTTACAACTAGGGTTTTCATATGCTTTTCATCATGATATGTAAGTGTTTTTCCTGCAAAACTTCTTAATTGAATGGTTGTAGGTTTATAATTCTTTCATTTACTTATAAATTTGCTGATTTTAAAACCCTAGGTGACAAGCACACAAGTAGGTCCTTGTCTCATGTCCCCTTAGAGAGAAATTTTCAGCCATTGAAGAAAGAAGAAAGAGCCTAGCCTTTGCTACACTCTTCTCACTTCTTCCCTTAAGCTAGCTTTGATTTTTAAAGGTTAAAAGGAGGGTGATGTCCCAGGCCTAGGTTATCTACACCTAGGGTCGTCCATCTTCTAGGGTTTTAGTGATAGAGCCTTTCCATTGCAACACTCTCCCTCACTTGATCCTCTTGTTTTAGCCCTTCTCAATTGCTAGTGTTTTTCCAAGTTTGACCTAAGGAAGGAAAAAAGAGCACGAGGCCTTGCTTAAGAAACACCGGAGTGAGCCTCTTTCCCCTAGGGTTTTGATTCTAGAGCCCTACCATTACAACACTCTAGAACCATTCCCTCTTGTCCTTAGCCTTCATCCCTTCAGCTTTGCATCCTCTCCCTATTTGACTCCATCCACCCTTAGGCACTGATCCTAGACACACAACGTTGAAGTGATAGTGCTCTCAAAACTTTAAATTTTGAAACCCTAACTAGGTTGACGTCACACTTGGTTATTCCATCTTGACGCAGCATCTTTGAATGATAAGCAATTAGATGATGATTGAAAGCATTTATTGAGTAAAAGTTTGATTAGATACATTGTTGATCACATCATCTCAATAGTTATTGATGAAATAATACTTCTCCATTGCTACATTGATAAAACGTTGATCTCATTGATATATGTTGTTTCATTGCTTATATATTGATGTCAGATAGTTTCATGAAGTACTAACCCACTGAATTATAGCCTGTATATATTCTTTTTGTTATTGTCTTGTTCTGGGCAAGTGTTCTCATTTGGGCATACACTTCATTTATTGTCTGATTAGCCAGACTATCTGATCTTGGTGGTAACCTGTGAAGAGGGACTTTAATGTTAACCTTTATATCTTTGCCTCTTCAAAACTGCAGGTTACCAGGGACGTCTCCCCTGGGCTAACCTCCCTAAATAGAAATAACCTCCCCATTGAGGTGACATTGGGTGGGGAAGGTTCATGTTACGCCAGTTTGGCCTCTATCCTCTAGCCTTTGAACCTAGCTACAAACTCTGTGATAACATTTTGGCATCGTTGCCGAGGAACACTAAGTCAATCTTCCTCAAACGACAAACCTTCTCGATAAGCCTTGCCTCATAGACCTTTTCTTACAAGCTTACCTGGTGACTCCACTAGGGTGTTTTTCCCCTTTTCTTTGGTAGTTTCAAGTAAACTATCTGGCGAATCCACAAACTAGAAGGAGATTCAACAATCCTCCTTTGTCCTTTAGAAGGAAGCCTCCCTTAAACTCTCCTGTTGTCAAATCACTTTTCGGGAAGAGCCTTCCTCTAAGAATCATGTCTACCTCTCAGACCGCTACAACAAACCCAGTCAACAATCAAAGACAATGGTCATCTACCCTTTTTAGGCCGTTAGACATGTCAGCCATACCTGGCTATCCTAGGCAAATGCCACCCAAGTATGAGAAGTGGTTGCCTAAGTTTACTGGTACTGATGTCATCAGTGCCGAAGAGCATATGAGTAACTTTTGGGCTTTCTTTGAGCTTCATCCCATCAGTGATGATGCTAAAGACTTGGTCATGAATTTATTCTCCGCTACTCTTTATGATGCCTCAAGACGTTAGTACCTCAGCCTTCCTGATGGAAGCATCAAGACCATGGATAGACTTGAAGAGGCCTCTCTCAAAATATGGAGTATCAAAGAAGAACCTAATATGCTTCTCACACGACTGAATAGCCTTGCTAAATATGAGAATGAGTCCATTTGGAAGTTTCACGCTAGATTCAAGACTTTGTTACAAAGAATTCCCGCAAGCCATCACCCGAAAGATGATTACCTTGTTCATATTTATACCAGATCTTTCAATGGTCAACTAGGGTATCTCCTTAGAGACAAAAACCCCCAGTCCATTCAAGAAGCCGAAGAGCTCGCCACCAATATAGAAGGGAACCTCCTTTCATCTAAGATTGATCCCTTTGCTAACCCTAGGGGGAGAATAGATACTAAGCAGAAAATAGTACACAATGCTAAGCCTACTTTAGATCTTTGCGCCAGTATCAACAAATTACAAGCCTCCATGGATGGCATCATAAAAAATCAAGAAGAAATGATGAGCTGGATTGTCATACTTGAAAAATCCCAGATCCAAGATCCTAGCCCTCCGTTCAAAGGGCAGTTCCAGAAAGGGAATCAATTTTACAAGCCAAATAATGAAAACGAAGTTCCAAATACCTTGGCCCCTACAAACATTGTGGATGAAAACCCTTGGTGCCTAGAGTGTAGTGAAGCATATTGGGAGAATGAATGTCCTTATAACGCTAGCCAACAACAAGTCAACAATTTGGATTGCTTCATGAACTTTCCTCAGATAAATATCACAGATATAGAACATCAACAAGCCATGAGGGAAGTAGCCAGAGTGGCAAGGATGGCAATAATAAACAACTTGGACCAGGAATCACGAGAAAAGTTAAAGAAACAAGAAGTTCAGGTTTACAGAAGGAAGAATCCGAAACAACCTACTGCTGATCAGCAGAAACCCCCACCTCTTGAGGTGCTTCCTAGGACATCCAAGACTGGTAAGGTTGACCTTAACTTTGACTTTGAAGGGGCTTTATCGAAGATGCATGTGAATGTTCCCCTAAGAGAAGAAATCAAGATCCCATCCATTAAAGAACGCTTTTGATACTTTCTTTTCTGGATCAGATAAACCTATGGACCCCCCTATCATGTTGCAAGATGATCATTTCAGGGTCCAGTATGGTGAAAACCCTCCATTCTTGACGACTTTAACAATGAACAACAAACATCTTAACAAGTTCATGCTAGATACAGGTGCTAGTGCCAACATGATGTCTCTTGAAGTCATGCAACAAATGGGTTTGAAGGTCACTAGGCCTTACAGGAATGTGTGTGGTTTCGAATCTAAAGCAATACCCACACACGGGGTGGTTGAAATTGTTGAAGTACACTTAAAGGAATACCCCGAGAAGATAGTCCACATAGATATTATAGTGGTTGATGTCCCAGATGTATGGGGAATGTTGTTATCTAGGAAGTTTGGTGCGATGATAGGCGGTTCCCTGGAAATGGACCTCACCTTCTTACGATTACCTTTGAAATATGGAACGATGGGGCGTCTACTCAATGTACCAATAATTGGGAATCATGTGCAGGATATTGTTCATCCCATAAATAATGACAAAGCACAAAATGATGTGAGACAAACTCTTCAAGAATACTCTCCAGAAGACATGCCCTTTGCAATGGAAGAAGACTTTGATCAGATCGAATGGCCCAAAAAAGAAGAATACCAACAACTCCTAGATGAATTCAAGAACAAGGAAGTTGGGACATTGAAGATATTAAAGAAGAAAAATGAAGATGACGTACAAATCCGCACGTCCCAGCAAGAAGTCTTTTCAACAGAAGCCCACCCACCTCCCTTCGTACAATACATCAGGGTTGTTCAAGGAACGACCAAATAAAAGGTCAGAAAATATAAGGAGGGAGATATGGTATGGATGTGGGATACTCAGAAAGGAGAGCCAACTAATGTAAAAGGAAGCACGTAGTCATGGCTTGGACCTTTCAAAGTTGGAATGGAATCAGTTGATAACTCATACTATCTGTCAACTTTGGAAGGGAGAAGGCGCCCATTACCCATCAGTGGGCACCTCCTCAAACCCCACCAAGATGGTGGTACCTAAATCCACAGGTAAGTATGGGTAGGTAGGCATTTTTCCGTGTATTATACCATTTTCATTTCATGATAGTTTATTTCCTCACATGCATATTGATTGTTTTATTTATGTCGTATACATATATTATATTGCAGGGTGGCAATACCACCCCACCCTTGTTGTTGATGCCCTTTTCGAGTTTGAGCAGGTCTGTAGGTTATGCCAGAGATGTTGAGGTTCTCATGCGCTCTACGGTGAGCACATGTCCTCGAGTTGGAGCCAGATGTTATCCCCGATTTCTAGGGATAACTAGGAGATCATGTCTCGACGCCCACAGGTCCTAGACATGGAGTACCGAGAGCAGGATTGACCTGAGCATGGCCCTAGAGGGCCCATATTTCTTCTCTTTCATCTGACTTGTCTTGTCAGCAGCAACAACATCCATCACCTTCGGCTTGGACTTGTATTGGAGAAGACTCTTGCTCCATGAGGTAATTGGTCCATGTACCATGGTATGTGTCATTTTTTATCATTACAACCTTTATATATATGCATCAAATTCCTTTTATTTTTTACGACTGCTTGGATCTTACATTGACCCACTTGACCATGGTTTGGGGGACTGACAGGGTGTCCTAGCAAGCTTTTACCCATAGGTTTTGGTTTTCCACTGGGGGGATTTCTAAAGGGCCATCGTCCGCTCCCATCATATCATCACTTTTACAACTTATCTCCCACTCATCTGCCCCATTCCCCTAGTCCAGACATTAGGATGATTCGTTTGTGGGGTTACACCTTGTCTCGTGGGAAGAAGGGGCTAAAGGCCCAGAAGGTAAAAGCAGCTGGTAAGAGAAAAAATCCATAAAAAATGAAACCTAGAGATGCCTCACCCAGGGATCCCCGAGAAGGCAATAAAAAGCCTCTCGGCAAGAAAGAAGAGGGACCTGAAGAAAAATAACAAAACAAGACCTAGCTAAGAGGATAGGGGGTCTCATCACGAGCTAGCCTATTATGTTCATGGGCACCTAGCAGTATGACATTGCCATTATCTGGTTACCATGCCAAGGCAGTGACCTTTGGTTGCATGGCCAAGGGAAAGGGGGTCTCATCACGAGCCAGCCTTATCATCTCTGTGAAAGTGCTTGTGGGTAACACTGTCAGCTCTGGTCACCATGCCAAGGCAGTGTCCTCTAGTTAGACCTTGAAATAAATAAGAAAAAACAATAAAGAAAAGAAAGAATAAAGGCAATAAAGGGCTTGGAAAGAATTGCATCCATGACGGGTACAACTCGCCTTCGACAAAGGCACCCACAGGTAATATCGTACATCCCTGTCTTTCACTCTACCTATGTGTCTGGACATCCTTTGACCACATCACCTCGTGTTACATGGATTGGATGATTTCCTCTGGAGACTTTCCTTTTCTTATGGATGCTGGCCCAATAGGGTATTTTGTCTTTTCTTTGGCTTTGTATAGTAGGTCATTGTAATATCTTTGGGCTATTGAATGATATATCAGGAGTTTTATGCATGTATTTGATAAAATTAATGATGAAATATGATTGACATTGCTATGATCCCTATGAATGATGATCCCATGGAGGGCAAAGTTTTTGATGTACAGGACCATGCCCGATAGACAGGTACCAGTTGGACCGGTACACATGGGGAGATGATTAGCTCGGACATCCATGGGGATGAAGAGCCCATCAGATGGTTGTTGGGACCCCATCAGGGGCAGGGACAGGGCAGTGATTGGTCGAGCCTTTGCACATGAGAAGAAGAAGGACGTTCCACCCAGGACACTTTGGCTGAGCCCAGCCCAGGGGGGTTGACCCACTTCGGATGGAACGTTTTCCTTTTGATGGCCAGGATGTCACCCAGAAGCCATTGACGTCGCCTTGAGAGTGTGGCAATTTGATAGGATGGTTGGCACGTGTGGCAGCCTGGAGGAGCCCGGAAAGGGCTAATGTTTGACTTTTGGATTCTGGATTAGCCCCAAAAGGGCCTAACGTCTCCCTAAAAGGGGCTCGATGTCTCATTTTTTGCTCATTTATGTCTTTTACTTAGCATTTAATGTAAAAACAATATGATTTTGGTGTGTAGCCTTGTCGGCAATTTTTAATGACCTAATTTTAATTATAGGTCATGAGATACTATATATTGAGGATGTTTTTCCCTCATTTGAACATAACAACAACTCACTCTCTTGTGAGGTCTGATTTTTGCACCCTACTTGGGTATTTGGTCTTTTAAAGTGAGGCGCACTTGTTGATGGAAGGATTTTCTTGGCATGTTTGGCATTTCTCTTGAAGGAAGGTTTACAACTAGGGGTTTCATATGTTTTTCATCATGATATGTAAGTGTTTTTCTTGCAAAACTTCTTAATTGAATGGTTGTAGGTTTATAATTCTTGCATTTACTTATAAATTTTCTAATTTTAAAACCCTACGTGACAAGCACAAAAGTAGGTCCTTGTCTCATGTCCCCTTAGAGAGAAATATTTAGTCATTGAAGAAGGAAGAAAGAGCCTAGCCTTTGCTACACTCTTCTCACTTCTTCCCTTAAGCTAGCTCTGATTTTTAAAGGTTAAAAGGAGGGTGACGTCCCAAGCCTAGGTTATCTACACCTAGGGTCGTCCATCTTCTAGGGTTTTAGTGATAGAGCCTTTCCATTGCAACACTCTCCCTCACCTGATCCTCTTGTTTTATCCCTTCTCAATTGCTAGCCGGTTTGCCAAGTTTGACCTAAGGAAGGAGGAAAGAGCACGAGGACTTGCTTAAGAAACACTGAAGTGAGCCTCTTTCCCCTAGGATTTTGATTCTAGAGCCCTGTCATTGCAACACTCTAGAACCCTTCCCTCTTGTCCTTAGCCTTCATCCCTTCAACTTTGCGTCCTCTCCCTATTTGACTCCATCCACCCTTAGGCACTGATCCTAGACACACAACGTTGAAGTGATAGTGCTCAAACCAACTCTCAAAACTTTAAATTTTGAAACCCTAATTAACTAGCTAACCTTAACTAGGATGACGTCACACTTGGTTATTCCATCTTGATGCAGCATCTTTGAATGATAAGCAATTAGATGATGATTGAAAGCATTTATTGAGTAAAAGTTTGATTAGATGCATTGTTGATCACATCATCTCAATAGTTATTGATGAAATAATACTTCTCCAATGCTACATTGATAAAACGTTGATCTCATTGATATTTGTTGTTTCATTGCTTATATATTGATGTCAGATAGTTTCATGAAGTACTAACCCACTGAATTATAGCCTGCATATATTATTTTTTCTATTGTCTTGTTCTGGGCAGGTGTTCTCATTTGGGCATACACTTCATTTATTGGTTGATTAGCCCGACTATCTAATCTTAGTGGTAACCTGTGAGGAGGGACTTTAACCTTAACCTTTATATCTTTGCCTCTTCAAAACCACAGGTTATCGGGGACGTCTCCCCTGGGCTAACCTCCCTAAATAGAAAGAACCTCCCCATTGAGGTGACATTGGGTGGGGTAGGTTCCTGTTACGCCAGTTTGGCCTCTATCCTCTAGCCTTTGAACCTAGCTACAAATTGTGCGATAATAGTACCTACAATGCTTATCACTCCAAGTTGTACAAGCTTACCTTCCTCTCTAATCAAAGCAGCATAAAAGGACACAAGAGTGTGTTTTTGATAGGATTTCCCTAGAGCCTCTCTCATGGCATAAAAGGTATATACAAACAGGGTATATACACTACCTAGCTTAGAAAGAATAAGAAAGATGCAAAGCTCTTCCTCCATCTTTATCTCACATTCTTCACATTAAATTCTGAGTGTTTTAAACTTAGATAGATAGTCTCCAATGCAAGAAAACTCACTTGGATTTAAAGTAAGTACTCCATTTTCTAACTGTTGTGCTCGAATCATATTGAGTTTACCAAACATAGATTCAATATTTTCCCAAGCTTCATCGGGGTCATCAATTTCTTTAAGGTGGAACCTTAAATAAGAAGAGATGGACATTCTAATTAGTCCATGTGCTTATTCACTCCTATTAGCCCATTTGACTTTATTATCAGCATCAATGGCTTCTTTTTCCTTTCCCAAGGTAATCCAGTACAAGCCTTTACTTCTTAATAAATCCTCCATATGAGATATCCATTGGAAGTAGTTGGTGTTGGTAAACAAAATATTACTGGAAGAATCCATATTAAATCTATAGATAATATGGATTTAAAAACATAAAATAATGATCTGGATGGAAAGGTCTCGAAAAACGGCACTAAAAATGGACTTCGGATGTGAAAATTATGCCCTTTTAAAAAAAATGCATAAACAGTAACCAAAGGACCACGTGGTGGTGTAAGTTGTTTTATGAAGTGACCCACTTTTATAAAAAGAATTGCAAATCACTTTTACAATGAAGTTACTTTATGAAAGAAAACTCACATGAAAAATAAATAACTCTAAAATAAAATATTAAAGCTACTTACAGTGATTCACTTTTATACTTGAAGTGAAATATACTTTACAATTGAGCATGAACTTTTTCAAAAAAAAGTAACAAAAAGAGAGAGTTGAACTCAAGACCTCTTACTTAATAAGACAATTTTTAACGAAATGGGCTAGCAAAACATGTTGTATTGTTTAGTAAGAGGATTGGGGGTGTTGTTGTTGTAATTGTGGAAGACGGCCTTGGAGAGCGTGCTAAAAAAAAACTTTTTTCACACAAGAAAAAAAATTTGCTACTCGATGACAACAAGGGTTAAATCTCGGTTTACTTACCCATAAAATGCACATTTTCTTATATGTTTTTGATTGTCCGAGATTGCACAGGGCGCGGGGAAAAGAGAATACACAGATCTAAAAGAGTAGTAACTCAGAAACAAATAATATAAACCGAAATAATACTCTGCAAAAATTTTAAAATGGCATATTCAGGCTTTATACTTCCGGATCTGACTGAAATGGTTGTATCTTGGGCAAAAAGAAACCTTTTCAAGTGAAACGAAAAGTGTTCTTGACTAAAATGAGTGCTCCAGACGAAATGGAACAATCCTCTCAATAAAAAACTATACATAAATGGCAGAAAATGTAGATGATACAACTCATCTTCACGATCTCCATCTACAACAAGAGCGGGTCTTCAAACAGGCTCTGATACCATGTTCGACAACACAAGCATTCCAATAGAGGAAGAAAACCTTCAGTAACCACTCACACAAGCATATTAAAGATCAACACACTCATGTTTTAACGTGGTAAAATCCCTACAGTGAAACATCCATGACCCCAACCAATGCGGCCACTTGGAGCAGTTTATTAATGCAAAAGAAAAAGATTACAGAGAGATTTTACAAGAGATTTTCTCACAATCGATCATCGGAAAATCACCCTTCATGCTCTTTAAATATAGATAACGGACAAATTGGGTGTTAATCCACGGATCAATGGTCGTTAAGATAGAGGAGAATATGAACCGGCTGGCATTAGATCACTCTATGTTGGGAACATATTGTGACCGTCAGATTTCTTAACTACAAATGCCTACTAATTCATATTAAAGAAACACACTAAGAAACACACTTTTACCTAATGACACATTAGACCAAGTATATCTTAACTAACTCCTAAGTGTCTAAATATCCTAACAAAGTGGATCTATGTGATAATGCACATCAGTTATATTTTCCTCCATCGCAACCTGGGTTAGGCACATAACACTAGTAGATTCCAAAAAGTCTCTCAGGGTCTTCACCCTAATCCTAAATCAGTACGATTCTAACCATGTGAGTACATATGCTAGTGTCGAACATGGTAAAAACCACTTGATTACCATCCATTAATTTATATCGTTAACAAGTGTGATGGAAATCACCAGTGATGAAAATGACTCCCAAGGTACCCTAGTACAATCCAATGAATGTGAATAAATGAGTTGAAGTCGAGCATTCATTGGAATCTTTCGATCAGGGGTCAATGGTGTAAAACCACTATCAAAAGCAGGGAATCCTACCATTGAGGCATGTATGCTACAAGGCACTAATTGGTTTTTAAGTCTAGCTTCTGGATATTAAGTTGATGTCAACATGAATATACTCGTTGAAGGAGGGCCATGATGTATCCCCCATCATTGACAAGAAACTGATTAGGATAGGGATTTAAGATGATATAGAAAATGTGGACAGAATTACACGAGTATGAAAATGGACAATAATGTAGAGGTTGATTGAAGCTGAGACTTCCCTTGAACATTGCACAACAATACAAGTGACTTGGAAACATTGACTCGACGAGGCATAGACCCAAAAATAATGGGACGACAACCAAAGGTTCTCTTCAAATTAGTCGAAAAAGTATTACGACACATGGAATTGGCATGACTCAAAGACATATGGATTTACCCAACTGTAATCAAAACGCAAACATGTGCCATGTTCAAGGGTGACTAAAAACAATTGTCATACTGTTTCAGAAACTTGACCCACTTCCCGAAATCCCCTGTCCCATCCATATAGATGAGTAGCTCTTTTTTTTAACGAGCTTGAGGAGGATAACATATGCTTGATATAACTCACCTTCGGTGAGTTCCACTTCATACGTTGAATGAACCTGAAGAAGTAAGGGTTCGATCCGAGATGGGGCTTT
>ML781462.1:220157-281021 GCA_009831015.1 Picea engelmannii | reverse complement strand
TCTTTTGTGTTTTGTTTCTGCATTTGTTTTATTTTATTGCTCCGCGGTCCTGTTTAACATAGAGTTGTGTCCTCCTCCATTTACTCTTCCAAACATATGGAGAGTTTGTGGTGCCTCTTGTATCATAGACTTATATCAATATTTCGCTACGTGAGTCTTATCATTTTTCATGTTTTTTTCCAAGGGAAGTTTTATCCAACCTGAGTCGGACATTATGCAGTTTGTCTCTTGCCTTTCATGAGTCAGTTATTCCGAGAGACTATTCAAGTGTAGATTCAAAATCGATAAAGTTATGTTCTTGACGATTGATATCCTCCAGTATTTTCCTGATGACATGTCAAAGACCTCAAAGTAGTGATTCTTACACTCCTATTGTGCTCCTACTTGAGTTGTTGAATATCTTGTAGAGTTATAAAGTTTCACATCTCCAACCAACGACATTGATGCTTCTTGAATATGCATATTATATTATACTTAAATATCATCAAATGATTTTGAGATGTAGATCTATTGTGTATTGCTCATGACTACACTTTATATAGAAATTTATATGACATGGATCTGCAATGTACTTGATTGGGAGCCATGATTAGTTCATCCCAAGCATGGGTATGCCCGCCTCAGAGAGATGGTCATTGTTTTGTAGATGATACCTTCTGAACTCTGGTCCTGGGATCACTCGACTTCGTGCCTTCCCACTAGTAAATATATTGTAATGGATTTCGGCCATTATTTGCTCTTCTGAACTCACACATTAGGGGGCATCTATTATAGTCCAAAAATGTCCTCCATATGCATACATGGCATTGGCCTTTCCACTTACACAATTTTCCAAATTATTGTTGAGGATCCTTCTTAAAAAATCATTTTTTGGAACATGTACACGCCTTGCTAAACTACAACCCATGTACACATACTAGTTATCCTGAATAAATACACGAGCTGCATGTTAGACAGTCCACGTTTACCTCCAAAAGTTGCAAAAATATATATAATTGCAAGGAATTTGGTGGATTTTATGGGCTATCGAGGGTTTCCCAGCCATTTCACCCATTGTAGCTCGTCCCCAAACCGAATAACCATATTTTTCTTCGATAAAAATAGGTAACATGATCCCATTTACAACAAGAAGAAAGAGAACAAAGAAACTCTGCCAAAATCCCTTTCCCTTCTAGCCCATGTTTTGCAGCCCTTTATGAGATTTGTCCTGAACATTCCCCCTCTAGCCCTTTCTCCTTATACAATCCTTTCCCTTTTCTCAAAGAGATCAATTAGTTGTGAAAGGAAATCATGAGAATGATGCACTTGGAGCAACAATAAGAGGATCTCAGACCTGGTTCACGGAGCATTTTCCAATAAGAAGGTTGTAATCTTTTTTACCTTCGTATTGAATAACAAAGTTCTTTCATGTCCCAATACATTGTGTCTTTATATCTTTATTTATTAATGCATCTATGCTTATATTTGAATATTGAAAGTAAAAGGTAGAGATTGTATATTTGTAGCATTTGTAGCATTGTTTGCCTAAGTGTTCTTGCAGGTCATCTTTGGGAAGATACACGCAACCTAGGAAGCTACAAAGGTGAAGGAGGTCTACACTGAACGTTAGGACCAAAGGTACGCCCACTGATATTCCTTTCTCTCTCTTTTCTATAATTTTAGATATTTTTGGGGTAGCTTAGGAATACAACCGTATTTTAAGGGAAGTCAGTGCTCTACCTATACCTCGACTCAGTATAGTAATAGGGGGATTTTCCCCGCTAGTAGTGCAAGATATGACAAACTTATCGTATTGAATTTTTATATGTTTTTGGTGTGTCCCATTAATGAGAGAAACATCACAATGAATCTCGTCAAAAATTTTCAAGTATAAAGAATTTTCTTCCTCAACAGAGGTGTTTGAAAAAAGTTCTATAGCTAGCTTCAAAGACGGAATTTCGCATTCGATCGACAACACCGCTTCTAAACCATAATCCAACTAGAAGGGTGTGAATCCAATTGTCGTTTTAATGGAAGTTCAGTAAGCCCATAGTGCTGAGAAAAGTTGTAAATGCCAATTGGTTTTGCTTTCCCCCACCATGTGCTGAAGTATGATATTCAAGACTTTATTAATAGCTTCTACTCATTCGTTAGATTGTGGATAGTATGGGGAGGAATGTTTGTGATGAAAACCCAATTTGGCACTCAACTCGGCCATCATTTGATTTTGAAAATGGGATTGTTGATCAATTATGATAGCTTTCCAGATTCTGAATCTAGCGATGATGTAGTTAAATACGAATAAACCAACAGTTCTTCCATCGTTAAGGAACATAGACATAGCCTCGACCCATTTAGTAAAATAATCGACTGCAACGATAATATAACCATGCCCCTGAATGAGGTAGGATTACATTGCGTAAAATAAATTCCCCATTTGGAAAATGGTTCAACAACAACTACCGGATGAAGTAGAGTAGGGTGGGTATGTTCTTTCTGTTAAATTTGCAGCATCGACGGTCATTCTCCAATGAGAGGCCATATGGGCCACCCTGAGGCTAGCCAGGGAGATTTGGAGAATCAACTAGTGTTGTGAGGTATTGACAAAAGAGAGGGGGAACGTACAACCTCCGTGAGTCAAACCAAAAGTTAGGACGAACAAGATGCTATGTGAGTCTAATGCAAAAGTTAGGGGGAATGTACAACCTCTATGAGCATAGACAATCTAGTGCAAAAGTCAGGGGGAACGTACAACCTCTATGAGAATAGATAGACTAGTGCAAAAGTCAAGGGGAACGTACAACCTCTGTGACCCTAGTCAAGCCTTGTGAGCCATGAGAAAAAGTCAAGGCACCTAGAAAACGTTAGGTCGAATATAAAATTCCTATCAGCTAGAAACAAACAATATTACTAATATTGCAAATGATATAAATGTATTGATCTAGTGCGTTGGTACATGTAACATTATCCACCGTGAAGAGAATTTTGAATTGCCTTGTAAAGAGTCAAGTTGTAACTGAAGTCTCAAGTCTAGTTCTATTTTCTAACTAAAGTGTAATGCTGAGTTGTAACTGAAGTATTAAGTCTAGTTCTATTTTCGAACTAAAGTGTAATGTTGAATTGCAAGTGAAGTATCAAGTCTAGTTCTATTTTCGAACTAAAATGTAATGTTGAGTTGTCACTGAAGTCTCAAGTCTAGTTCTATTTTCGAACTAAAGTGTAATGCTGAGTTGTAACTGAATTCTCAAGTCTAGTTCTATTTTTGAACTAAAGTATACTAGTCTCAAGTCTAGTTCTATTTTTTAACTAAAGTGGAATGTTGAGTTGTAACTAAAGTCTCAAGTTTAGTTCTATTTTCGAACTAAAGTATACCAGTCACAAGTCTAGTTCTAAGATCGAAATAAAGTATGAAGTTGAGTTATTATTAAAGTGTTAACACATGAATTTGCCACCTGCTTCATAGGAATCAAGCAGTGATTGAGATTTACTCTCAGGAGAATTATGGTGTAAATCATGTGGCATTCTGCCCATGATTTCCACAGGAAGAATGAAAAGGTTGAGTTCTGAACAGCTCAAGAACCCTCAAAATGCACTCAAAGGGTGTGTTTTCGACCCCTTGGTGAAAAAATGAAAGAACAGAGGCTAAAAACCCACTACCTCTCCACATCAACCTGCCTCAACACATTTTTCTCTCACCACGTCATCACACAGACATTTTGTGTCACTATGGCACTACAGAATTTTCTAAAGCGCATACGTTATCATCCTCCCACCTGCAACACTCGTATCGGTCATGGAAAAAGATATGCAGAGCCTCGAGGCGTCGAGATTGACTCGAAGAAGTCTTGGGCACCGCCTAGAAAATTCATGGGTGTCAGTCCTCATCGTGATCCTGATGAAGGTAGTTATTGAAGATGGGGGTGGCAGTTGAGAGCTCGTCTCACCCCATAAATTGAAAACATGTAGAGAGCGGTCGTGAAGGCGGATTGTCCATCTGAAGCTTCCTTATGGACATATTTTCCTGTAAAGCACATAACTATGCCTGGCTCGCATCTGACATGAGCAGGCTTGCACAATCTGACAGAGCAGATGCTGATTGGAAACTTTAAATGCGGGGGTCCGATCACACCCCTGGTGGTTGCAACATTGCTAGTTATTTATAAACAGTTTTGATGTTTTTTTATGATCGAATGGTTGAGCCAAGATACCTTCTATTGTAATTTTTATGAAGAACATTGGTTCTCTGGTTATATATTTATTTTTAAGACATCTTGATTAATCTAAGTCATCTTTATTGATAAAAATGACATGTATTTTACAAATGATGATAGATTAAATGGATCATAAAAATTAACATTAAAAAAAAAATAACATAAATCTATTATCACTTGAACTCATTTATTGTGAGGAGAGGCCCATTTTACAACCAATATTAGGTTGATGTGTGATTTCTTTCCCAGATTTATCATTCCCACCATTTATTTGAATCATTCTCTGTTCCGGGCATTGCTAGAGAAGGCCGAGGAAGAGTATGGGTTTGATCACCACATGGGGCTCACTAATCCCTATGAAGAAGCTACTTTCCACTACCTGACATCCGTGTTGGGAGAAAAAGGATGTCGCAACTAGAACTTTGAAGATGATCTCCTCCATATGCATTGACACAGAGATTGTGTTGCTTCTGGGAAATTGAACCCAAATTCGGCCTGGTTGGAGATCTTGGAAATGACAACAACTGCCCTGGTTGGAGATCTTGGAAATAGCAAGAGTTGCCTTGGTTGGAGATGTCCGTTGAAATGGAAATGAAAAGACAACCAAAGATATTCTTTGGATTTTCTTTTTCAATTTTCAGTTGGAGAAGCTTATAGTGCATCCACAATTCCATGCTATGCTTATTAACAACCAAAGTGGTCTGGGTTGCTTAACAATTTTCAGATCATGATGGTCTAGCGGTCTAGGATCCTGCTTATAGTAGGAACACATTTCAAGCTAGAGCCGAGGGGATATTCCGTCAAGAGTTGTTCAAAATTTGTATGCAGGAAATCAATTACAGATCAAATGGTAACTTGGGTAGACTGTATTGGATGCAATTTTCTAGGCCTCTGGTTAGTTGAGAATACCCAGTAGCATTGGTTCTTTTCTGGGTTATCGCTAGTTGAGACCACCTTATTACCATTGGAATGCTAACTGTACAACTGTAAGTGTAAATATTCTCTCGGTCAAACAATTGACAAATACAAGGTTAACTCATTTTGATCATGATAGTTTAAGTTTGAGTGTTTTTTTTTATAATGGATGGAGTGTCTACTGCAAATTACATATATGGTTCTAATAAAAAATAAAAATAAAAATTATAATAATGTAACCACAGTTTATTATCACTAAATTAAAGAGAGTTTACTAAATTAATTTGACAAAGAATTGCAGAATAATACATTGAGTTCACCTAGAGAATCTGATATATTGAATAGACTTCAAACATAATTCCTAAGAAACCAAAAGATTGACACAGAGTAACTCCTTAAAAGTTAAACTGTGTAGACAATCTATCACCATTATTTATAAATAAAATTATTAAAAATTTAAAAAGGAGGTACAATTAAAAGTAGGATTATAGGGAATGAATTCTCCATAGGATTATAGGGAATGAATTAAAAGTGAATGAGTTATATCCATCATATATTAGGCATCATGGTGTTGCAATCAGGTTACTACACCATAGAAATGAGTTCTTAATATTTGTCTATTGGCCCCACAAGAATGGAGTCTCTACCATTATAAGCTTATTTTAAGCTTATTTTTCCTTGTGAAGCAAAGGTAACCACACTTTTGTAATTTGTTTAGTGTTCTTTTTTGGAGCTTATGTTTGTCTATGAACTTTATAGGAATTTAATCTCCATTATTATTATATTTTATCCTTCTTAGTAAGAAAATTAAAATGTAAAGTAGTCACATTAGCGTAATTTGGTTAATGTTTATTGTGTGAAAACTTATTTGTTTTGCATATAAGATTGTAATTTCTACTCTTTGTATTTTTCTTTTTCATAGTAAGAAGAAAATGTAATGCTAATTTTCTTATTTATTGAAAAGTACTTAATTCTAGAATTTTAGAGCAATCACATAGAATGTAATAGATAACTAATGTATTTTTTCATAGTAGGAAGAAAATGTAATGCTTATTTTCTTATTTATTGACATGTACTTAATCTTAGAACTTTAGAGAAATCACATAGAATGTAATAGATTGTTAATGTGAAATGCAAGAACACCAGAAAAAATAGATAAACCCTCAAAAAGATCTCTTGTATTAATGATATTAAAAAATGGAATCTATCTGCATTTGCCTCTTCAAGGGAGCAATCTCCTAGAGCAGAGCTTCAAATGCAATGACAAGTCTTGAAAAACCATTAAATAACCTTCTACTTAGTTTAACTATCAATAGAGAATATAATGAGGGATGACTAACTAATCTAGTCTTATTAATAATGATGACCCTTTTTACAATGATTGACTATTAACTAATTATTTAGTGGGCCATATTCAAAGAAGGTGGCCTCGTACATTAATAAAGTACTCTAAGAAAGAGAATTAAGGTATGACCCTAACTTGCCCCCCCCCCAAAAAAAAATTGTGCTGTCCTCAAGGGTGAAGGGTGAGGAATTTTTTGTACAATTGTTGTCAGTTCTAATGTGGCATCCCTTGGTTGCATATCTTTCCAATGGATTAGTACTTCCCAAATCATGTGATGGCAGAATTGACATTCTCTGGTATCCAATGCTACTTCTAGTCAAAGCCGAATGAAACTTCTTTCATCAAGTTCTGGTAGGTTCGTCTGCACATTGTAATTTGATCCCACAAACTTTTTTAAACATGACACATGAAACATTGGACGAATTTTGGAGTGGGCTGGGAGAGACAACTTGTAGGACAACATTCCAATTCATTGTATGATATGATATGATAGGGACCATAGAACTTGGGAAATAGCTTCTGGGGAACCTTATCTTTAAGTGATGTTTATTTATAAGGTTGCAGGAGAAGAAACACATGATTGTTTTCAACAAAAGAATGTTCAAATCTATGTTAATCAACTTAATGTTTCATTTGATTTCGTTACATAACCAAGTTATCTTTGAGGGTATGGATAATGGATTCTCTGGTGTGAAGCCTTATATCTACTACATGAAACTTGGAGGTGCCTAGTACATAGGATGCCACTGATAGGAGGTTTTGGCCATAAACAACTTCATATGGTGTCATTTTGGAAATTCTATGATTAGTGGTATTTTACCAACATTCTGCAAGGGGAATCCATTGTGCTTATTGGTGTGGGTTTTCGGAAGAAAAGCATCTCAAACAAGTTTCTAAGAACTTGTTGACCACTTCTATTTGGCCATCAATTTGGGGATGATATGCAATGCTCATACTCAACTATGTACCTTGAAGTTTAAATAGATCCTACCAAAATTTGTTTGTGAACGTGGGGTCTCGATCTGAGACAATAGAAGTGGGAATGCCTTATATCTTAAAGATCTGATCAATGAAGTATTGGGAAATCGAGGAAGGAGTGAAGGGATGAGCTAGAGCACATAAATGAGTAGCTTTTGAAAGAGGGTCCACAACCACCAAGGTGAATGATTTGTTTCCCTCTTTTGGGAGTCCCATTATAAAATCCATTGAGTTGTTGGTCCAAATCTATTCACCTTATTTTCTTTGACCAAACAAAAATCTTGACCTTGGTTCCCTATTACTCATCTTGTTCATTATAGAAGAACTAGAGATACAAAAATACATGTTGCGAGAAATCTCACCCTCTGAACAGGTTGAGCTCCCCTTAGTTGGGTTTTCTTCAACTAAGAAAACTCCAACAAGTGAGCACCAACATTTTAGATTTTCATCTATTTACACATGAAATAAGAGAGGAAGAGGAAGAGAAAGAGACACCTTTTCGTGTTGGTTGTCCTCACTTCTCTGTATCGTTCTAGTGTTGGGTCTAGTCCATATCCAAACATAGTCTATCTTCAAAGAAATAGATTTTTCCTCTTCATCTACTACTTGTAACAAGTTATATAAAAACTATTGTAACTAGGCCACAATCATTCACACATAAACTTGAAAAGAGACGAAAATAGGGAAATAGGCCAAGTTTATTAATATTGGAAACAATGGAACTTACAATCATAATCTGTTGCAAGCCTCCTCCAATGCTCCTCCTATCCAACCCCTTATTGTATGTTGACAAGTGAAACAAAATTTTGGTATACTTCAGACCTTAATTCTTTCTAATCTCCTTCACCCTTGAGAGACTTTGTTTATATAGAGGCTTTGGGAGGTTCAACCAACTTATAATTTTAAGGGAAGTTAGAGATATTTCCTCCATAGGTTAGGATTGATTACCCAAAAAGGAGAGCCTTGAGCCTATGAATCATCTCTTGATCATAACCACTAGAAATATCTCGGAGCGCAACCATAGAATAAGGTGGGATTGGTTAAAACCACCCTAACAAAGCTAACGCTCCCAGTGACATTGGCATGAGGCATCAATGACACTCCCTGCTGGTCTAGAAAAGGGCGTCACTCTCCTAGTGACATTGGCAGGAGGCATCAATGACACTCCATGCTGGTCTAGAAAAGGGAAACACCCTAAGAGTGATGCTCCTTGAGCCATAGCAGGGGGGCATCGATGCTCCAACTAAGACAAAAATTGAGCGTAAAAGTCATGTTTTCGACCTTCAAAATGGGTTTTGCTTCTCTTCAATGGCTAGGGATGATGACAAAGTGTTATTCCACGGTGTCAGAGTGATGAAACATAAACGAGACACTTAGGAAAGTGTTGTTTTGGAACTATGACACTCATCAACGCAATTGTACATAAGTGTGACACTTAATGAAATAGTAACATAAGTGTGACACTTAGTACGACACTAGGCAATGTGCAAATTTTGCGTGTAAAAATTTCCCCCTAAAATGTGAGGTCAAAAGAACGTTGATTTCCGAAACATTTTACAGAATGATATGTGGCAATGTTTGTTGGAATAGGAGAGTCGGATGGAAGTTGCAAACAAACATCAAACAACATATATATGAATCATCCCAAGGTAGGCATACCCATGCTCGGCACATAAAGGACTTGAAGTATGGCCGCCGACAAATACATTGTGGATTAATGAAAGAGTTGACTATGGATATGAACACCAAACATAAAACATGGATCGATACCTCCAGGACTCGATAAGGTTGTAGCCACAAGATTTTACACAATGGAGCTACAATATGACAACAACATAGCCACGAAAAAATACACAGGTATTGCAACACAAGATGAAAAACTTCAGTAACCACTCACACAACCATTATAAATATCAACACACCAATGTTTTGACGTGGTAAAACCCCTACGGGGAAACATCCACGGCCCCAACAAACGCGGCCACTTGGAGTATTTTATTAATGCAAAAGAAAAATATTACAGAGAGATTTTACAACGGAGTTTCTCACAATTGATCATCGGAAAATGACCCTCCATGCTCTTTAAATAGAGATCATAGACCAATCAAGTGTTAAGCCACAAATCAATGGTTGTTAATATCGAGGAGAATATGAATTGTCAGATCACTCTATGTCGGGAACATATCGCGACCGTCAGATTTCCTAACTACAAATTCATACTAATGCATACTAAATAAACACACTAAGAAGCACACTTTTACCTAATGACACATTAGACCAAGTAGATCCTAACTAACTCCTAAGTGTCTAAATATCCTAATATCCCCCCTTGAGAACAACTTGGGATAGGATTGAAGGAATTACAATATTGACACAATAGGAGAAGGAAGGAGGCATTAGAGCCTATCCCCCCTTGATGACAAATTCTTGAACTCCTACCATAGATCTAAGTTTGGAAAAAATTTCTTTTGTAAGAAACTTTGTGAAAATGTCTACAACTTGATCTTTTGTAGGGCAAAAGAGCACTTCAATAACTTGATCATGAATGAGATTTCTGATGAAGTGCATGTGTAGCTCGATGTGTTTTTTGCGTTGATGTTGAACTGGGTTTTTGGCGAAATTGATGGCACTCTGATTATCACACCAAAGGTTGGCCAGATGCTACTATTGGAATCAAAACTCTAAAAGGATATGTCAAAGCCACAAGGCTTCCTGACTTGCATTTACCGTTTCTCGATACGTTTCTTCTGTTGAAGAAAGTGTAATAGCCTATTGTTTCTTACATGCCCAAGTGACAGGTCTTGAACTAAGGCTGAAAACATAACATGAAGTAGACTTCCAATCATCAGGGTTTATGTCCCAATCTGAATCAATGAAACCAACCATTAAAGGAGTCCCCCCTGAACTATGATGTATCCCAAACTGAATTGTACCACAGACATAGTGAATTATCCTTTTAACTTCTTTCGAATGGATTTCATGGGTTGTTTTCATATACCGAGAAACAAGACCAGCATCAAAGTAAAGATCAAGACATGTATGAGTCAAGGATAAGAGGCTACCAACTAACTAACGGTACAGAGTGGCATCAACTTTGGGAGAAGTACATGTGGCAGTAAGCTTGACTCCAAATTGCAAGGGAGAAGGGAATGGTTTACAATCGTCCATGTGAAAGTGACAAAGAAGGTCACAAGCATACTATGAAACTTGACCCAAAAGAGAAGTGACTCATTGAAACTGTGAATGTGTCCGACATTGATCTGAAGGATCATCGACAAGATCTCCAACTACTTCTCGTGTTGAAGAGACCCATCTAGGAAGCGATGGAGTTGGTGATAGTTCAGGTTCAAAGGACTCATCTAGAGGAAGGTGAGCAGGCAGAGGTGGATTTTCATCCTCATTGTCATCATCTGAAGAAGGCACCAGAATAGGAACAAAAGAAGGCACAAACATTGAATTAGGCTCACAGGCCAAGATATTTTCATCAAATTTAACATCTCTTCTAATAATAATTTCATTACAATGTGGTTGAAGAAGTCTATAACCTTTGAAATCTTCAGAATAACCAATAAATATACACTTCTCACTTTTAGGCTACAATGCTTTCATTTTCTCATCATGAATGTGAGCCCATGTTATACTGCCAAATACACGAAAGTGACTTACATTTGGTTTAATTTTAGTCAAAGCTTCTTCTGGTGTTATACTTTTAAGAACCTTTGTGGGAGTGTGATTTACTATGTAATTTGCACAATTGATGGCTTCCTCCCAACACTTTAGACTTAATCCCTTAGATTGAATCATACAATTATCCATTTCTTTTAATGTGTGGTTCTTTCTCTCAGCAACACCATTTTGTTGTGGTGTTTATGGAACAGTGTGTTGCATTTGGATGCCCTGTGTAGTGTAGTAACTTGTAAAATTATTGTTCACATATTTGCCTCCATTATCTGTTATTAACCTTTGAATTTGATGTCCAAATTTTTTTTCTACAAGGGCCTTGTAGGCCAAAAACTTGTCAAAAACGTTTCTCTTAAGCTTTAAGAAGTAAACCCAAGTACGTCTAGAAAAGTCATCAATGAAAGTTCAGAAATATTTTCACCCATAAAAAGGAGTATAAAGTGGACCACACAAATCATTGTGAACAAGCTGCAAAGGGCCTAAGGCATGTTAAGAGGCACGTTTTTCAAATCTGTCTTGATGATGTTTTCCAAAAACACAACCGCCACAAATGCCATCTCTGCATGGAACAAGAGGAAGTCTAGTCACCATCTATTGATTACATAGTTGTTGCAATGAGAGATAATTTAGATGACCAAACCACTCATGCCAAATTTTTCTCATGTCATCGCTATGAGAAACAAAAACTGATGAAAAAGATGATGACCCAAAGTTGTCAAACTTGACAACAACCTTGTAATATCATCAACAATCCCAGTTGGAAGAAAATGCTTAGGATATTTTAAATCCTTGATTACAACTTGGTGAGGTGAAAACTCTACGATTTTACCTTCACCTGAATGAGTGATTTGATATACTGATAGAAGGTTGCAAGAAAGACTCGGAACACATAATACATCATTGAAATGATCATTATCTACTTGAATTGTTCCAGATCCCACAACACTAAGAGATCTATCATCACCAACACATATTTTCTTAGTGTTACATTCATTTAGAGAAGAGAATATGTCTTTATCCTTAGCCATATGATAAGATGCTCCACAATCAATAAACCACTCATCAGAAGAAGAAATATATGTTGTATTGATGGAGAAACTAGAAGAAAAAAGTGAATGTCCATGAGAAGAATAAGAAGAAGTAGAATCAATACTAATGGTGTGCCTTTTCATTGATGCTTCTAAAGCTTCCATCTTCTTGAAACATTTGGAATCATCATGACCATCTTTATCGCAAAATTTGCAATGTTTGTCAGTCTTCTTATATTTATATTTTGCTCCTTTATGACCATTAGGAGTTGATGTTGTCTGAGTGGGTTTCGGACCCTTATGTTGTTTGTTGTTGTAGTTTGGATGTTGCTTCTTGGGATTCTTGGGTCTATGATTCTATTGGGCGACTAAGGCTTTTTTGAAGGTACCTATAATGTTTATCACTCCAAGTTGTACAAGCTTACTTTCCTCTCTAATCAAATCAGCCAAAAAGGACACAAGAGTGTGTTTTTGATAAGATTTCCCTAGATCCTCTCTCATGGCATAAAAGGTAGATACAAACAGAGTATATACACTACCTATCTTAGAAAGAATAAGATAGATGCAATGCTCTTCCTCCATCTTTATCTCACATTCTTCACATAAAATTCTGAGTGTTTTAAACTTAGATAGATAGTCTCCAATTGAAGAAAAGTCACTTGGACTTAAAGTAAGTACTTCATTTTCTAACTGTTGTGCTCAAAAAATATTGAGTTTACCAAACACAGATTCAATATTTTCTCAAGCTTCATCGGGGTCATCAATTTCTTTAAGGTGGAACCTTAAATCAGAAGAGATGGGCATTCTAATTAGTCCATGTGCTTATTCACTCCTATTATCCCATTTGACTTTATTATCAGTATCAATGGCTTCTTTTTCCTTTCCCAAGGTAATCTGGTACAAGCCTTTACTTCTTAATAAATCCTCCATATGATATTTCTATTGGAAATAGTTGGTGTTGGTAAACAAAATATTACTGGAAGAATACATATTAAATATGTATATAATATGGATTTAAAAATGGAAACTAATGATCTAGATGGAAAGGTCTCAAAAAATTAGGCGGTTTAAAAAAAAACGGCACTAAAAATGGACTTCGGATGTGAAAATTATGCCCTTTTAAAAAAAATGCATAAACAGTAACCAAAGGACCACGTGGTGGTGTAAGTTGTTTTATCAAGTGACCCACTTTTATAAAAAGAAGTGGGGATGACTTTTACAATGAAGTTACTTTATGAAAGAAAAGCCACATGCAAAATAAATAACTCTAAAATAAAATATTAAAGCTACTTACAGTGAATAAAATATTAAAGCTACTTACAATGATTCACTTTTATACTTGAAGTGAAATATACTTTACAATTGAGGATGAACTTTTTTGAAAAAAGTAACAAAAAGAGAGACTTGAACTCAAGACCTCTTACTTAATAAAACAATTTTTAACCAAATGGGCTAGCAAAACATATTTTATTTCTTAGCAAGAGGATTGGGGGTGTTGTTATTGTAATTGTGGAAGAAAGCCTTGGAGAGCGTGCTAAAAAAAAAAATTCACACAAGAAAATTTTTTTGCTTCTCGATGACAACAAGGGTTAGATCTCGGTTAACTTACCCAAAAAATGCACATTTTCCTATATGTTTCTGATTGTCCGAGATCGCACAGGGCTCGGGGAAAAGAGAATACACACATCTAAAAGAGTAGCAACTCAGAAACAAATAATATAAACTGAAATAAAACTAAAATAATACTCTACAAAAATTTTAAAATGGCATATTCAGGCTTTATACCTCTGGATTTGACTGAAATGGTTGTATCTTGGGCAAACATAAACCTTTTCAAGTGAAATGAAAAGTGTTCCTGACTAAAACGAGTGCTCCAGACGAAATGGAACAGTCCTCTCAACCAAAAATTGTACATAAATGGCAGAAAATGGAGATGATACAACTCAGCTTCACAATCTCCATCTACAACAGGAGCGGGTCTTCAAACAGGCTCTGATACCATGTTTGACAACACAAGTATTCCAACAGAGGATGAAAACCTTCAGTAACCACTCACACAAACATATTAAAGATTAACACACTGATGTTTTGACGTCGTAAAATCACTACGGTGAAACATCCACGACCCCAACCAATGCGACCACTTGGAGCAGTTTATTAACGCAAAAGAAAAAGATTACAGAGATATTTTACAAGAGATTTTCTCACAATCGATCATCGGAAAATCACCCTTCATGCTCTTTAAATATAGATAATGGACCAATTGGGTGTTAATCCATGGATCAATGGTCGATAAGATCGAGGAGAATATGAACTGTCCGACGTCAGATCACTCTATGTCGGGAACATATCATGACCGTCAGATTTCTTAACTACAAATGCCTACTAATGCATACTAAAGAAACACACTTTTACCTAACAACACATTAGATCAAGTATATCTTAACTAAATCCTAAGTGTCTAAATATCCTAACAAAGTGGATCTATGTGATAATGTACATCAGCTATATTTTCCTCCATCGCAACCTGGGTTAGGCACATAACACTAGTAGATTCCAAAAAGGCTCTCAAGGTCTTCATCCTAATCCTAAATCAGTACGATTCTAACCATGTGAGTACAAATGTTGGTGTCGAACATGGTAAAAACCACTTGATTACCATCCATTAATGTATATTGTTAACAAGTGCGATGGAAATCACCAGTGATGAAAATGACTCCCAAGGTACCCTAGTACAATTCAATGAATGTGAATAAATGAGTTGAAGTCGAACATTCATTGGAATATTTCGATCAGGGTTCAATGGTGTAAAACCACTATCAAAAACAAAGAATCCTGCCATTGAGGCATGCATGCTACAAGGCACTAATTGGTTTTTAAGTCTGGATTCCGGATAATAAGTTGATGTCGACATGAACATACTCATTGAAGGAGGGCCATGATGTATCCCCCATAGTCGACAAGAAACTGATTAGGATAGGGATTTAAGATGATATAGAAAATGTGGACATAATTACACGAGTATGAAAATGGATAATGATGTAGAGGTTGATTGAAGTTGAGACTTCCCTTGAACATCGCACAACAAGACAAGTGACTTGGAAACATTGACTCGACGAGGCATAGACCCAAAAATAATGGGACGACAACCAAAGGTTCTCTTCAAATTAGTCGAAAAAGTATTACGACACATGGAATTGGCATGGCTCAAAGACATACGAATTTACCCAACTGTAATCAAAACGCAAATATGTGCCATGTTCAAGGGTGACTAAAAACAATTGTCATAATGTTTCAAAAACTTGATCCACTTCCCAAAATCCCCCCCCCCCCATCCATATAGATGAGTAGCTCTTTTTTTTAACGAGCTTGAGGAGGATAACATATGCTTGATATAACTCACCTTCAGTA
Source organism: Picea engelmannii (assembly GCA_009831015.1). NCBI lineage: Eukaryota > Viridiplantae > Streptophyta > Pinopsida > Pinales > Pinaceae > Picea > Picea engelmannii. Next base: position 265,473 of record ML781462.1, on the reverse strand, counting down.
AGTTCCACTTCATACGTTTAATGAACCTGAAGAAGTAAGGGTTCGATCTGAGATGGGGCTTTCAATGAATAATTTTGTGATCCCAAAGAAGGAAAACTCGGTGGTTTTTCATGTTTAGGGAGTATGAGAAGAACCTAAAGAAAATTCCAAAGTTGACTTTTTCATAAATTTTAGTCCCTTAGGCCCGATAAAGTATAAAATGATACGAGAGAGAACTCTTCTAATCAAAGTGGTTAGAGTATTCATTTTTCATAGTTAGTCCTACGAGACCAAAAAAGGGGTAAACTATCGGCTGACAGATGACATTTTTGTTGTTTTTGAGAGCTTGAATAAAGTCTAAGCATTCCCTATGAAGATGAGGTCATTAAAAATGTCCTCCTTCTAGTCAAATATACCAAGTATAGACAAAAAGAGTGTGAGATATTGATAGAAATCAACAAAACCATAAAATTATCTTTTCTAGGGTAATTTAATATAAAAGTGGGTAAACATGAATTAATTAAAAAGTTAAAATAGGGCTAGATGGGATAAATTGCAATTCATTTTCACTTTACCTTGTAAAATTTGAGTTTTTACCCCTTTTTGAGTGATTCTTATGTTGCTGATTTTGGGAGATTTGGGACACCGTTTCGACAACCTTCTGGACTAGGTAGGCACTCATCCCTCCTCTATCTTTTCATGGTTTTATTTTTTCGTTTGAGGCAAGTTTTTCCAATATTTGAGTTAGGCTATGGCTTCCATGGTGCCCTCGAGTAGTGACGACCCCCCAGACTATCGTTGGGGGGCATCAAAGATGGCCTCTCCATCAAAGAAAGGGGGTGTCAATTCCCTATGGATCATTCTAGGAGGACGTCAAGTGAAAAATTCGAATTGTTTTTTGAGTTTTTCTTAATGGAAAAACACGCATTTGCCCTCAATTTTTTACTAATGATTTCTCTTGTCCTTTTTAGGATATTGATTGCCACCATGTTGGAGTGGAAGGAACAAGAGAACGAAAGTGATGATTTTGTTGCATTACAAGATAAACACACCATTAATACTCAAAGGAACTGTGGATTATTGAAATTCTTCAAAATCCATAGCATGAGGAAATAACTACTTCTATTGGAACATATTATAGCGATGTGGGGTGTCTTCAGACAATTTTTTAGAGTTGGTCCTCACTCTTGAGATCCATATTGAGGGTACATATTTTTTGATAGGGCTCTCAAAGAGAGGAGCACATATTACATTGTCTGAGTCTCATGGAATGTGTAGGACTACTGACATTTATGTCTCATATTTTTGTCGAGCATGGTCCCACAAGAACGATGGCAAGATTGTTATCAAAGATATATCATATCTTTCTCTCTGCACCATTTCTTTTACCATCACTAAAATGTCAAGAATCACTTTTCCCCACCTTATTTCCAACCCACAGATGTCTTATGTAGTTGAGTGCATGGAACCTAAGATTTTCAACTCGTGTGGTGGTGTGTTGACCAATTTGAAGGACTAAATCACAAGGTGTAAGACCGAAAAACAAAAATAGTTCAGATATGGTTCTTTACTAGTGCCATTCTTTCTAGATAGAGTTCCCTTGTTGTGTCCTCATATTCGCATGCCTATACATCTATTTTTTGAACCATGCATGGAAACATGGACTATTTTCTCAGCTCGACTACAGGTCGATCGTCCAATTTTTTCTCTTGATGCTGACTTCTTTTCTTGGTGGAAGAAGTAGTTTCCTATGATAGAGGATTTCCCCTATTCTAGTATGGATTTCCAAGAAAGTACAGACTTGGTTCTCCCTCGGGGAGAATAATGGGATGCTTCAATTCAAACTCTAAAGAACAAGACCTCAGAATTTTCTATTTTTTAAAGTTTTGATATATGTGATTTTTTTGTTGTGAAAAGGGATTGACTAATAATTTTCATATTGAATATTGAGGACCGGTGCATCTTGACGGTATGTTGATATATTCTTGGCACGGGGAAGTCTTGGAGATAGAGGGAGGTGATGCTATCGAAGAAATTCGAGATGTGGAGGGGAACACGAGGGCCTTAACCATGGGATTCTCCTCATTGCCTATTCAAGATATCCCTCGTCATTTATAGATACACGTAGTGGGTGTCTCTGAGGGAAAGAGTCACCTACTATGCCAAGAGGCTAGAGAAGTTATTGACTATCATGAGCACCATTCTCCACATGAAGACTAATAGGTTTTCTTGATGGATGTTGTCTTAGATTTTGAGATGATGATGCATAGGCTTTGTAGCCTACGGTTTTTACCCTTATGCACTTTTCGGACATATGTATGACACACTTTTTCTACTTATATATGTGTGTGTGTGTGTGTGGATTTTGTTTCTGCTACTTATCTCTCAGTGTAATATTTTCATTTTTTGCACTGTCATGTATTCTTTATGGTTTTGAATCTTTATCTTTGTGCAAGATGCCAATCTAACATGTAATTTGCTAATCAATCAGTAATAACATTAAATCCTCTTGATATATGTCGATATTTGATGTAATGAAATGATATTTCGAGACGGAGAAACCTCAAATAAAGACACAACAATGTTGGATTACAGATAGAATAAATGTGATTCAAATGACCAACCACGAGTTGAGAGTCTAGATTGACAATTATATGAGTTATACCAAGATAGGAAGCCTTGGTCAAAATTTCGATCACTGCGAGGTATTCTGCAATGTTATTGGTTGCACGACCAAGGAAAATCCCTCCTAAACTCACCAACTCGCCAGAATGGTAAATGGTCCAAGTTGTAGAAGCCAAGTTTTGGGTTTGTTGGCTAGCACCATCCGCGAATCCAAAATGTATGGGAAAGGAAACCGACATCTACGCATTCAAGAACAAATCATGATAAGCATGTATGGGTTAAGCAAACTCTCTCACGCAAAAGTAAATGCAAATATCAAACCAAAACATATGGTACAGTAATGTACAAAGCACATATGCAAGATGTCCCTAGGCATAGTACTTTCTCAAATATATCCCATTTCAGGGCTCCTTTAAATGGATTCCATCATAATCGACCAGCTCGTAAGAACCTTTCTGTAGCACACATTTTACGATGTAAATTCCATGCCACATAGGTTCAAATTTTCTCGCCCCTATTTTATCGTGGTATTTCTTGTAAACCAGGACTAAGTTCCTTTTTGCAAAGGTGTGTGTTATAGTCCAAAAATTCTCTAGCTATGCATACATGGAATTGGCATTTCCACTTACACATTTTTCCAAATTACAGCTAAGGATCCTTCTTAAAAAATCCTTTTTTGGAACATGTACATGCCCTGCTGAACTACAGCTCGCATAGACAGGCTAGTTGCATACTAGTTAGCTTGTGTACATACGCGAGCTATGTAACGTCCCCAGCCATCAAACCCCTTGCGTGCAACGCTACTATGGGGAAACATTCTCATATTTATGTGCTATGCATTTAAATGAAGTTAAATGGCTAAGCAGAGTAAACATATAATTATTGCTAACATATAGAATGATTGAAATCAATAGTAAATATCATTGCAACGGAATACATGATAATATCGCAAGAATCACATATGTGCATTTTAATTGAAACTATACACATGCATATACTTATCTTTGAAACTGTAGTAACTCCACCTACCACACATAGACCTTCCACGAACCTCCCAGCCTTAGACCTCACTGCTCAACACACTCAACAGTGGGTCACCCCCGAGCTGGGACTAAGCTCCACCCAAGGAAAGGGAAACCTAGGCTAGGCTGAGGTTACAGGAAAACTGCATAGAGAAACTGGAAGGATTCTTTCCAAGAGCCTTCTTATGCCCACTAATAATGGACTCTCATTCCCTACATGCCTGTTCCGCCCGGGAGTATACACCTTCAAAAGAACAATCCATCGGTGCTTCAGCTCCCTCTCTGGGCCTCGGAAATAGGCTAGATTAGGAATTCTCAAAGCTTTGAAGCTGGTGTTGGACTCTCTCTGGGAGAAAACCACTTCCTAGCAGACTCTCTCACCTGGAGGGAGTTGCTCACAGGCCTGACAACCTGCTTCTTCTACCATGGGCCTGACAACCCACTTCTTCAACACACTCTTCGACTCAATTTCAACCAAGTGAGGGAAACCGCAACAACATCAGTACTCAGTTGACACTAGGATGATGATCACAACAAAAAATGGGCATAGTCCCATAAATGGCAACGACCGGATGCTAAAACACAGTACGCTTAGGCAATTATCTAGGTGTTTGTTTCTACATAAGACAAATCAGCTCATGATTTACCAGTTACAGGATGCATGAAAGGAAATTATGCAGAGGTCGAGGATGGAGGCAAAACGTAGAGACCAAACTGAATTTACGGGATACACTAGAAAATCACAGAGGTCTCATGGTTTCGGTTTTAAGAGTTGTGTGCGATATGCAGAGCTCAGACGCAAAGGTCACACAGTTCATACAACGGAAAATAGAATGGAGAATGAACCCCCAACTCAACTGATGTTCATATTTTAACCGCATGCACCTAGGTCGACACTTGTCTTCCTGGGGTTGCATGCATTCCCTTTTGCACACTTAGAGCTGCATGCGTTGCCTCTCCCGGGACTTAGGATAAAAACATGTTTGTCACACAGCTTTTGGAATAATAATAAATTATTATTCCCAAGGACTTAAGCCCCCAAGCTTAGCCCCTAGGATCAACACTTAGCCTCTCTTTCCAACCTTTCAACCCCTTTCCCTTACCCACTCTATAGAAGCTTAGTCCCCCATCACTCTTTCTTTATGGTTGGTCTGCACGCAGTGATGTTTATATTTTTATTAATGTTCTGGATAATACATATACAAAAACATGCATCCTTGCCTTAAAACTTAGGCTCTCTGGCCTAATAAACACATAAGTCTACCAACTTATCAATACTCGGCTCACCAGCCTATAAAACATGATTTACAATTCATAAACATGATTACAACAGGGCTTGTCCTTGGGATATTACAAGCTGCATGCTAGGCAGCTCGCGTTTACCTCCAAAAGTTACAAAAAATATATAATTGCAAGGAATTCCATGGAGTTTACGGGCTATTGAGGGTTTCCCAACCATTTCACCCATTGTGTGCCATCCCCAAACCGAATAACCATCTTTTTCTCATATAAAAAGAGGTCTTGGGGTCCCATTTACAACAACAAGCAAGAGAACAAAGAAACTTTGCCAAAATCCCTTCCTCTTCTAGCCCAAGTTTTGCATCCTTTTCTGAGATTTGGCCTCAGCGTTCCCCCTCTAGATTTTTATCCTTATACAATCCTTTCCATTTTCCCCAATATGGTAAGTTTGTTTCTCCCTTTGGGACTATCAACCCTCCTCATTCGCTTGATTTCTCAGATTTTGAATTGCCTTTGGATGAGCCTATCCTTGAAGCCATGACTACGGTTTATATACCGTGGGAATACTTACATCATTGTTGTTTTTTTCTTGCCGTTTGGGAGACTTTCCAAGTTGATTATCAATGAGACTCTTGGTCAGAGCCTAGCAGCGGGATCTACCTGAACTAGTACCACGCATGAGCCATAAGGCTGTGAAGTACCTTGTACGTATTGTACAATCCAGGTTTGTTGTTTTCAAGTTTTTGTATTCAATAGTTCCTCTTATTTTCCGAAGTTGTTATCTATATTGGATTTATTAACTTTTGGATGAGTGTTATTGGCCTTATATGCAGGATCTTGGAGACATTTATTTTCTTTGACATTTTTTCATCGTATCGATCCATTCTAACAGGTATTGACCTCAAAACTATCATATAGGTTAGGTTTTTCCCTACTTGCATTTTTGCATTATCCATTTCCTGGTTCATTTGGCCTTAGGATTGATCCCACCAAAGTGCGACACGTGACCTTCTGAGGTGCTAGAGCCTTCCTCTACATGGATGCCCTAGGTGGATCCTTTGCTGCATTTTGGCGTCCATGCTGTGATTTTTATCCATATGCTTGGGAGTCATTTTTAGTACCTCCATTATTACATATTGAAGCCTCATTCTTCTTTCTAGTCATCATTCTTGGCTCTTCCCACGGGACTCCCTAAAGACCATGGTTTGTTGTCTTTCAAGTTCTCTTAAATTTTGAAAGCAACATCCAACGAGAGATTATTTATTCTTTTCTATATCACCTGGATTACTTGAGAAAAGAAGCCCCCCTGGAGTCTTCTTTAAGCCTTTTTCAGACTCTCTAAAAATGAAAATATTGTTGAGCGATCTTGTTTCCCTTCATGCTCTCCAAACTCAAATTTGAAGGCACATTTGTCTAGTGGTAATTTACCCATTTTTTGGTCTGAAAGGATAATTTTATGAACAAAGGTATTCCCTAGGAACTTTGGTTCGCTAGGAGAGTATTAGCATGTGTAATTTTAACCCTTTTTCGGGCCCAAGGGACTAAATTTTGAAAACGGGACATTTTCCTTGGTTTTGGTTTATCTCTTTTTTAGGCCTTGGATATTACTTACGAAAAAGGAACCCCCTCAGAGTCCATAGTTAATCTCTTTCCAGACTCCCTAAATACGAAAATATCATCGAGTGACCTTGTTCCTTTCACACTCGTTAATTGGTCCAGAAAGAACATCTATTTGGCATAAGTTTAACTTTTTTTTTTGGCCAATACATTATCCAGGAAAAAGGTGCGCCTCGGGAAACATGTCTCTCCGCGAGAGTTCTCCTACGTTATATTTTATACTTTTTTGGGCTAAGGATACTAAACTCAGAAAAAGGCTATGAGTCCATAGTTAAGATCTTTTCAGACTCCTTAAAATTGAAAAGATAGCTAAGTGATCTTGTCTCATAATCGTTAAAATGGTATTGAAAACACATCCTTTTGGTCTAACTTTAACCCTTTTTTGAACCAACTAGACTAATTATGAAAAAAGGAACACTCTATAGTCATCTTTTAGTGTTTTTCAGACTCGCTAAACATGAAAAACCACCGAGCTTACATTCTCTGGGCTCGTAAAACTTCACATGGAAGGAGTCTTGTTGTGTCATTTTTAATCGCATCGCGTGTCTCATCCTTGTGTCTTTGGCCTAATGTCGGATCCATGTTGCTATTTAACTGAACCTTCCAAATCATTCCTTAAATGCAAGCCTTGTAGCACTATTTTCCCTTTTGATCTAACACCTTGACCCCTGGAGGAATTTTCTCGAGTTTCCTTATCCTGCACATGTCTCCTTGCCCTGATCATTAGTATGTTCCATGCATTTGGAACTATTTTTCTTGCCCACGACACGTGTTCCTCGTTTGTAACGTAGCATTCTTTTATCCTTTTTCAATCTCGTTAAACATTTGAAAAAGACAAAAAAAATCAAATATTCCAAAAACAGGGGACATGATATACTTTCTCTTTTTATTCGATGGCAAGATAGTCACCCTTGGACAAACCACATCCTTCCATTTATTCGCCAAGAATTGGGATCTAGTACGAGCTTAGGAAGTTGTTCTCTCTACATAGAGTTGTGTCCTCCTCTGGTTACTCTTCCAAACATATGGAGAGTTTGTGGTGCCTCTTGTATCATAGACTTATGTCAATATTACACTACCTAAGTCTTATCATTTTTCATGTTTTTTTCCAAGGGAAGTTTTATCCAACCTGAGTCGGACATTCTGCAGTTTGTCTCTTGCCTTTCATGAGTCGGCTATTTCGAGAGACTAGTCAAGTCTATATTCAAAATCGATGAAGTTATGTTCCTGACGATTAATATCCTCCAGTATTTTCCCGACGACATGTCAACGACCTCAAAGTAGTGAGTCTTACACTCCTATTGTGCTCCTACCTGAGTTGTTGAAGATCTTGTAGTTGTTGCTTGAGTTATAAAGTTTCACATATACAACCAAGGGCGTTGATACTTCTTGAATATGAATATTATATTATACTTAAATATCATCAAATGATTTTCAGATGTAGATCTATTGTGCATTGCTCATGACTACACTTTATATAGAAATTTAAATGACATGGATCTGCAATGTACTTGATTGGGAGCCATGATTAGTTAATCCTGAGCATGGGTATGCTCGCCTCAGAGAGATGGTCATTGTTTTGCAAATGATACCTCCCAAACTTTGGTCCTGGGATCACTCGACTTCATGCCTTCCCACTAGTAAATATATTGTAATGTATTTAAGCCATTATTTTCTCTTCTGACCTCACACATTAGGGGGCATCTATTATAGTCCAAAAATTTCCTCCATATGCATACATGGCATTGGCCTTTCCACTTACACAATTTTCCAAATTATTGTTGAGAAACCTTCTTAAAAAAACATTTTTTGGAACATGTACATGCCTTGCTGAACTACAACCCATGTACGCATACTAGTTATCCCGCATACATACATGAGTTGCATGTTAGATAGTCCGTGTTTACCTCCAAAAGTTGCAAAAATATATATAATTGCAAGGAATTTGGTGGATTTTACGGGCTATCGAGGGTTTCCCAACCATTTCACCCACTGTAGCCCATCCCCAAACCGAATAACCATATTTTTCTCAGATAAAAATAGGTAATGGGGTCCCATTTGCAACAAGAAGAAAGAGAACAAAGAAACTTTGCCAAAATCCCTTTCCCTTCTAGCCCATGTTTTGTAGCCCTTTATGAGATTTGGCCTCAACATTTCCCCTCTATCCCTTTCTCCTTATACAATCCTTTCCCTTTTCCCAAAGAGATCAGTTGGTTGTGAGAGGAAAGCATGGGAGTGATGCACTTGGAGCAACAATAAGAGGATCTCAGACCTGGTTCGCGGAGCATTTTCCAATAAGAAGGTTGTAATCTTTTTTATCTTCGTATTGAATAAAAGAGTTCTTTCATGTCCCAATACATTGTGTCTTTATATCTTTATTTATTAATGCATCTATGCTTATATCTGAATATTGAAAGTAAAAAGTAGAGATTGTATATTTGTAGCATTGTTTGCCTAAGTGTTCCTGTAGGTCAGCGTTGGGAAGAGACACACAACCTAGGAAGCTACAAAGGTCATGAAGGAGGTCTACACTGGACGTTAGGACCAAAGGTATGCCTACTAATATTCCTTCCTCTCTCTTTTCTTTCAGTTTATATATTTTTGGGGTAGCTTAGGAATACAACCGTATTTTAAGGGAAGTCGGTGCTCTTCTTGTACCTCGACCCAGTATAGTAATAGGGGGATTTTCCCCGCTAGTAGTGCAAGCTATGACAAACTTATCGTATTGAATTTTCATATGTTTCTGGTATGTCTCATTAATGAGAGAAACATCACAAGGAATCTCGTCAAAATTTTTCAAGTATAAAGAATTTTCTTCCTCAACAGAGGTGTTTGACAAAAGTTCTATAGCTAGCTTCAAAATGGAATTTTGCATTCAATCAACAACACTGCTTCTAAACCATAATCTAACTGGAAGGGTGTGAATCCAATTGTAGTTTTAACGGAAGTTTAGTAAGCCCATAGTGCTAAGAAAAGTTGTAAATGCCAATTGGTTTTGCTTTCCCCCACCATGTGTTGAAGTATGATTTTCAAGACTTTATTAATAGCTTCTACTCGTTCGTTAGATTGTGGATAATATGAGGAGGAATGTTTGTGATGAAAAACCAATTTGGCACTCAACTCAGCCATCATTTGATTTCAGAAATGGGATTGTTGATCAATTATGATCTAGCTTTCCATATTTCGAATCTAGCGATGATGTAGTTAAATACGAATAAACCAACAATTCTTCCATCGTTAAGGAACATAGACATAGGCTCAACCCATTTAGTAAAATAATCGACTGCAACGATAATATAACCATGCCCCCTAATGAGGTAGGATTACATTGCGTAAAATAAATTCCCCATTTGGAAAATGGTTCAACAACAACTATCGGATGAAGTAGAGCAGGGTGGGTATGTTCTTTTTGTTAAATTTGGCAGCATCGACAGTCATTCTCCAATGAGAGGCCATATGGACCACCTTGAGGGTAGCCAGGGAGATTTGGAGAATCAACCAGTGTTGTGAGGTATTGACAAAAGAGAGGGGGAATGTACAACTTCTGTGAGTGAAACCAAAAGTCAAGATGAACGAGATGCTATATGAGTCTAATGCAAAATTCAAGGGGAGCGTACAACCTCTATGAGCATAGAAAATCTAGTGCAAAAGTCAGGGGGAACGTACAACCTCTGTGAGAATAGACAGACTAGCGCAAAATTCAGGGGGAGCGTACGACCTCTCTGAGCCTAGTCAAGCCTTGTGAGCCATGAGAAAAAGTCAAGGCACCTAGAAAATGTTAGTTTGAATATAAAATTCCTATCAGCTAGAAACAAACGATATTACTAATGTTGCAAATGATATAAATGTATTGATCTAGTGCGTTGGCATGTGTAACATTACCCACCGTGAAGAGAATTTCGAATTGCCTTGTAAAGAGTCGAGTTGTAACTGAAGTCTCAAGTATAGTTCTATTTTCAAACTAAAGTGTAATGCTGAGTTGTAACTGAAGTCTTAAGTCTAGTTCTACTTTCGAACTAAAGTGTAATGCTGAGTTGCAATTGAAATATCAAGTCTAGTTCTATTTTCGAACTAAAATGTAATGCTGAGTTGTAACTGAAGTCTCAAGTATAGTTCTATTTTCGAACTAAAGTGTAATGTTGAGTTGTAACTGAATTCTCAAGTCTAGTTCTATTTTCGAACTAAAGTGTAATGCTGAGTTGTTACTAAAGTCTCAAGTCTAGTTCTATTTTCGAACTAAAGTATACTAGTCTCAAGTCTAGTTCTAAGATCGAACTAAAGTATGAAGTTGAGTTATGATTAAAGTGTTAACACATGAATTTGCCACTTGCTTCATAGGAATCAAGCAGTGATTGAGATTTACTCTCAGGAGAATTATTGTGTAAATCATGTGGCATTCTGCCCATGATTTCCACAGGAAGAATGAAAAGGTCGAGGTCTGAACAGCTCAAGAACCCTCAAAATCCATTCAAAGGGTGTGTTTTTGACCCCTTGGTGAAAAAATGAAAGAACAGAGGCTAAAAACCCACTACCACTCCACATCACCCCGCCTCAACACATTTTTCTCTCGCCACGTCATCACACAAACATTCTGTGTCACTATGGCACTACATAGTTGTCTAAAGCACATACGCTATCATCCTGCCACCTGCAGTACTCGTATTGGTCACGAAAGAAGATCTGTAGAGCCTCGAGGCGTTGGGATTGACTCGAAGAAGTCCTGGGCACCGCCTGGAAAATTCATGGGTGTCAGCCCTCATGGTGATCCTGATGAAGGTAGTTATTGAAGATGGGGGCGACAGTTGAGAGCTCGTCTCACCCCATAAATTGAAAACATGTAGAGAGCGGTCATGAAGGCGGATTGTCCATCTGAAGCTTCCTTATGGACAGATTTTCCTGTAAAGCACATAACTGCGCCTAGATCGCATCTGACATGAGTAGGCTTGCACAATCTGAAAGAGAAAGCACTGAATGGAAACTTTGAATGCGGGGGTCCGATCACACTCCTGGTGGTTGTAGCATTGCCGAGTATTTATAGATAGTTTTGATGTTTTTTTATGGTCGAATGGTTGAGCCAGGATCCCTGCTATTGTAATTTTTATGAAGAACATTGGTTCTCTGGTTATGTATTTGTTTTTTAGACATCTTGGTTAATCTAATTCATCTTTCTTACTCCATCTTATTTTCCTCTGATATTGAGAGAGTTCGTGATTGACTTATTCACATGGATTGCTATGACTGTATTATGATGAATGTTGTATTATAGTTCTGTTATAATTTCTTTCAGTTTCTTTGAGATTTGAATTCAAGAGGATCTTGTGTTTAATTTTTTCCTCCTTAGGCTTCTGGAAGACCTGCAATCCACAGTAGACCTCTACACTCTCCTCACCAAAGTCTTCCCTCTATTCACCCTTACTCCAACTTACTGACTAAAGTTGATTCCAGACCTCAATCAATTATGCATGCTAGTCCAAATTTCTTAGTTAGAACGTTATTATCATTGAGTCTTCTCCTTTTGACCGCCTAAAACTCATTTACATTTACTGTATAAATTGATGGGTAACGGGCTTACCCTCTATACAATATGAGGGTGACTTCTAGTGCTAACATTTCTGGTGTCGTTGTCGGGGAACAAATTGAATACCTTTCCCTAGGTAGAACGACAACAAGCTTATGATTCTGAAGGTGCATCAGATATCATAACTATTGAATATTGTGCTTGCACCTGACGAATCCACTGTGGTGACTCCACTGTCTCGAATCCACTATTTTGGTTGTGGCCGCCTCTGGCTACACCTGAAGCTGACCTAGAGAGGATTATTGGAGAAGGGGAAATCTTTCTTAGAAAGTTTTTTTTGTTGTTGTCCCAGATTCAATACTCCCTGGGAGGATGACAAAAGATCATATATGGCCTTTTATGGTGAACAAAGGCCAGACACTTTCAGACAACATATCATTCACATGGTGACTCCATGATTAAAGAATTGATTGGAGACTCCACTGATTTGAAATGGACAAAATCTTGGCTCAGAGGTTTTCTTTCTATGATTTTTCAAATATAGTTGGTTGCCCTAACCCACTACCCAGTAGAGAGGAATGGGAATGTAGCCTTCCCAAGTTGTAAGGAAAGGAGGGAGAAGTACCAGCTGAACACTTGCTCCTTTTTCACGATTTTATTCATCAACTTCACATCATGCATGAAGATGTTCAGATCAATCTTTTCAGATATTCATTGAAAGGAGCTTCTATTGATTGATGTCTATCTCTTCCCATTGCAAGCATCGACTCTTTTCACAGTTTTCATGCAGCTATCAATTCATTTTGTAAATATTATTTTCCAGCTGAGTTTCTTTATGAAAACTGTTGTGATGAGTTTTCCTTGTTTCATGAAGATTTTGTTAGCCATGAAAACCATATTTGTGATGAAGTTTTTACTATGGAGGAAAGCATTTTCTATGAAGGTATAGAGGTGTTGGATGATATTCATTATGATAGATGTAGCGCAGAAACATCTGGCATCATTTCAGATGTATCTGTTCTTTTAGATGTTCATGAAGACCAACATGTCTCTTTTGAAAATTCTGATGTCTATGAACAAATGTTTTTTGCAGTAGATATTTCTCTTGGATATGGGACTGAGGAAAATGTTGTTTGTTGTTCTTATGAGGAAAATGCGGAGGATATCTATGTCCCTAAATTAGATGTTTTGAGCAGCCCTGCTTGCGAGGAAGATGTTGTTGCAGATATTGACCAAGAGAAGCCCATCTTGATGAATATCCTAGTGAAGACGATGAAGAGCAGATCTTTTTCATGGTTCATGTGTATGATGATTATGAATCTGATCCTTGGGGGATCCATGAAGAAGAAGAGGAGCAGCCAAAGGTGTAGCTTATAGCCTACCCAAAGCCTATAAGTGAGCAGCCACCACTTGGGATCAGTCAACCTACATCAAATTTTCATCCACCTGTGCTTACCAGAGATATTAAGCCATGTGTGAGAAGCCATGGAGCAGAACGAGTTTTTGGTTACAAATTTTCTAGAGTTTTCCACTCGTTCTATGAGCCTGTCAGCAAGTACATGGAGTTGCATTTCCTTCATGCCTTGGAGCCTCCTAGCTTTATCTCAACTTCAACCTTTGGAGGAAAGCTGAAGGATGTAACTGTTATGTTGTCACGGTTGGATCTTCTGTTATTAGTCACTGACAGACTAAATGGTCTTCCTTTTAGGAAGCCACTTGAATGTCTATGGTAGAAGTTCTCTTTCACCTAGTAGTATGTAAAAAGTCAGTAGCCTAGGATTGTATATAAATAAGCTCCTCTAGAGCCCATGTATTTTCTTTTTGTTTAGAGTAATTATCGGCCTGTAATCCTCAGTAGGATGTATTTTTAGCATGACTCCATGGCCCACAGAAGGTGACTGGAACTGCAAAAGGAGTTTTTAAAGACTCACAGGGAGGTCTCTATCCCCCATGGAGCTTATATGTTAACACATGAATTTGCCACTTGCTTCATAGGAATCAAGCAGTGATTGAGATTTACTCTCAGGAGAATTATGGTGTAAATCATGTGGCATTCTGCCCATGATTTCCATAGGAAGAATGAAAACATTGAGGTCTGAACAACTCAAGCACCCTCAAAATCCAGTCAAAGGGTGTGTTTTCGACCCCTTGGTGAAAAAAATAAATAACAGAGGTTAAAAACCCACTGCTTCTCCACATCACCCCGCCTCAGCGCATTTTTCTCTCACCACATCATCACACATACATTCTGTAGCACTATGGCGCTACAAAATTGTCTAAAACGCATACGCTATCAGCCTACCACCTACAACACTCGTATTGGTCATGGAAGAAGATCTGTAGAGCCTCGAGGTGTCGGGATTGACTCGAAGAAGTTGTGGGCACCTTCTGAAACATTCATGGGTGTCAGGCCTCATCCTGATCCCGATGAAGATAGTTATTGAAGATGGGGGTGACAGTTGATACCTCATCTCACCCCATAGATGGAAAACATGTAGAGAGCAGTCGTGAAGGCGGATTGTCCATCTGAAGCTTCCTTATGGACATATTTTCCTATAAAGCACATAAATGTGCCTGGCTCGCATCTTACATGAGGAGGCCTACACAATCTGACAGAGCACGCGTCGACTGGAAACTTTCAATGCGGGGATCCGATAACACTCTTGGTAGTTTAAGCATTGTTGGGTATTTATAGAGCGTTTTGATGTTTTGTTATGGTCGAATGGTTGAGCCAGGATCCCTGCTATTGTAATGTTTATGAAGAACATTGGTTCTCTGGTTATGTATTTGTTTTTGAGACATCTTGGTTAATCTAAGTCATCTTTCTTGCTCCATCTTATTTTCCTCTGATATTGAGAGAGTTCATGATTTCCTGATTCACATGGATTGTTATGACTGTATTATGATGAATGTTGTATTATGGTGTTGTTATAATTTCTTTCAGTTTCTTTGAGATTTGAATTGAAGAGGATCTTGTGTTTAAGTTTTTCCTCCTTAGGTTGTTGGAAGACCTGATGTCCACAACAAACCTCTATACTCTCCTCACCAAAGTCTTCCCTCTATTCACCCTTACTCCAACTTACTGACTGAAGTTGATTCCAGACCTCAATCGCTTATGCATGCTAGTCTAGATTTCTGAGTTAGAACGTTATTATCATCGAGTATTCTCCATTTGACCACCTAAAACTCAATTACATTTACTGTATAAACTGATGGCTACTGGGCTTACCCTCTATGCAATCTGAGGGTGACTTCTATTGCTAACATAAAGCATGCAAACAAGTTACTATTTCGAGCCTCTCCTCTTCTCCTCTTCAACCTATATAAGCAGAGGTTGACCCCTCTCTTCAACATAGTTTTGATATGTAGGTTAAGGGTGAAGCAATAGATGCACATATCAGTGATAAAGAGGCAACATACCAAAGCAGCATATCAGGGTTGTATATCAACAATAGAGGCAGAATATCAGAGGTGTATTTCAACAAGGTCTTTTAGGTCCTTGTCAGGTCGAAGTCATCTTAGCAAGCTCTTTAAGAGAAGAACATTCATGTTGGATATTTGTAAGTGATATTACATTATTAATGCAATAAAGGAATATTGTTTGTTGGGGGTTTTCTCCCTGTACAATGTTTCCCCAGGGTATACATGTTTTTCATGTGCATGCTTACTCATCTACATAGTTATTGTTGTTCGATTATGATTTGTTATTGTTGAAGTGTAATAACTTGTAATCAAAGTATTGAAGAAAATAAAAGAATTAATACTCATAAGAAATCAAGCTCATAATTTAACATGGTATCAAGGCTTAGGGTGTGTTAAACGTGCTGAAGTGCAGCAACAGGTACACACAGATCCAAGCTAGCTTGATTAAGTTTCCACTGTAAGGTCCATGACATCCTCCATTTTAGTGAGGGTCGAGGATAGGCTCGAAGGAGCTGCCAACTTCAATGTGTGGAAGCTCTTGATCCGAAAAAGATCTTTTAATGACTGTGGTTGAGTTTTTAATTGCATGCGTTAATTATCCAATTGAGAAGCTTAGTGAAAGAATGAGGAAATAAGAGGAATTATGACAGCCATATACATATATGCAGATCTAGAATGAAGTAATAAAAAACAAACCATAACAAGAGAAGTGATAATGGAGTTTGGCACAAAATTGCCTACGTCTTCGGGCCTTTGTCTTAGTGGGGGAGGCTTCTTTATTTCTGTTCAAAGCTCAAAAAAATACATTGCAGCAGTGCCATTAGGCTACAAGACTGATCTGGTCATGTTCTTCCAGATCTCTAGAACCCAGCAGAAGAAACGGCTCGCAAAACGGATGTCCGGAGCTCCCAGAATTGGCCCGCAAGCGTCTGCTCCTCGATAGCTTCCCTGCATAAAAATGGCTTTGGCTTGGCTTCCCTTCAGCATAACTCTGCTTTGACTGTCCTCCATGGCCTCAAACAGGTCTAGTTTTTATAGATCTAAAGTTGGTTATCATTCCCCAACTTCCTCCCAAAATCTGGGCTCAAATAGGGCTCAAAATCTCCCAATAATGGATAAAATCCATTAATTACAAGCATAATTAATTTGAAGTCCAAATAATAAAGTTTAAAAAACCAAATAAATTTAAATATAGGGCGCAGCCCCCTTTTGGCGCGCGTCCTTGGGTATATGGAAGTTGGCCATAGGGCCAGGCGCTCCACCTTTTGTGCGCTAGCCCCCCCTGTCCGGCTGGCTCCTGGTCTTCAGGCATGTGTGTAGGACCACGGGCTAACCACCATAACCCCCATGCCCTTTTTGTTTGGTTAGCTCCTGGTTCCGTTGGCGGTGGATAGGATTGAATCCCCAAAGAAATGGGGCTAGTCCCCATACTTCCGCACTTTTCCTTGGCTCCTGTGGTTACATGCCAATCAATGAAACCGTGGGCTGGGGCTTAGCCTGAGCCCTTTCCGCCTCCAATTTAACTTTTAAACAAACTTAAATATATTATTTGCCATATAACTATTAAGAACCAATAGTGGAGCGGGTGGTTATCCCGGTCCTGCCAGTCCGTAGCTTGGAGGAGGTCGGGGTTTCGACTCTGGTGGAGACCCCAATATTTTACATAACGTCGGAGAGCCAACCAGAGGGTGCCACGTGGCACCTCCACTACCAATCAAAAACTTCCATTTGTCAAACACTGGTTCATCCACCTGTCTGTCGAGGTGTCTTCCCAGTCAGAAACCATACTACCATGTCAGCATGCCACTGTACCTGCCACCAAGAGCCTGTGCCATGTGTCACCCTTATAGTGGTGACACGTGTCACCCTCTGACTGGTCCAAATCACCTACCGTACTCCCTGTCACCTACCATGTGTCTTCTCCAGGAGCCGCCACATCAGCTGTACGAATGTACAGCCTGTACAGTCAGCCTGCTACGTGCATTGTACGGACTGTACAGTCACCCCCTTTTTTTACCTGTTTGGGTTTTCGATCAGAATGTGATATCTTTCTCATACGGAGCCCATTTGACGAAGTAAATATATGGTCGGAATTAGGAAGATGAGACAGACGCAATGGAATTGGTTTCGTCTGATTCTGAGCACTTTCATTTTTGAGCCCTTTTGAGCCCTGTTAGACTCCTGGATCTGATTCTGGATCACACCTCCCCACTAAAAGACCTTTTGGTCCCCAAAAGGTTACTGACTAGTCAACAAGCTCGGGATAGGCCACCTGGCTTTTCCTCTGTCTCGAAACTCTGTCATGTGCACATGTCTCATCAAGATCAACTGTAACACAATCATGAAAACTAACAATATATTGTTAGCCATTTGAACCCTGTTACATCTTACTGAAGCCACTATCATCCATGTAGAAAACATTACTAATGACAGCATCAAAAAGATGACTGCAAATGAGTTGATATACTTGAAATATTTGCACGACATGAGCTTATCTTGAAGCAACTTATGATTGATTTTCCATTCAACAATCATTTCTTGTTCTTGCTTAAGATTGATTACTTCATTTGAAACAATTATTGGTTTGTTGCTTGCTTGCACTACCTTCTTTAATCGTTCCATTGTTTGAAGTGTTTTATTTGCCTTAACATGATGAGCATGAACCACATAATCTTGACCTGCTTTGGTTAATTGATATTGATTCTTTGTCCTGTAGAAGATTGCCTTACGATCATATAAGTATGGACTACCTAAGACCATTACACATTCTCTTAATGACACTACATCACATGTTACTTTGTCCACATACTTAGATGAAATTGCAAATTTGATTGTGCACTGCTTCGTTATGTGCATTTGATGATGATTGCTTATCCATTTAAGTGTGTAAGGCTTATGATGTACTTGTGTTTTTAACCCCAATTGTTTAATCAATTCTTCTGAGATTAGATTAGATTGAGATCTACTGTCGATTAATGTGTCTATCTTAGTGTGTCGCATGATTACCCTTATATGAAACAAGTTGCTTCCACAATCAATGTCTTCACCAAATTTACCTGTCATACCAACCAATGAGATCTTTGATTCATCACCTGAATCCGATCCCAAGTCTATGGGTCTTGTTGTCGTTGCCACTGCTTGCATTCCCTTCTTTTCCTTGAACCACTTTGGCCTCTTCTCAGGATGCAACTACCAACATTTGTCCTCAACATGTCCCTCTTTATTGCAATTCTTGCAAGAGGGATTTCCTTCCTTCCTCGTCACTACATTTGAATTCTTGCCATGCCATTTCCTCTTGTCCTCTTTCCTTGAAGATGATGATTCCCCTGACACGCCTGTTTTTCCTGATTCAATATACATAGCTTGAATAGAAACCTCATCAAGGTTAGTGGGTCCAAACATGAATACAGTGTTTCTAATATGCATAGGTAAACATCCTATATACTTCATAAGAGTTTCTTGTGTTTGTAAAGGGATATCTAACATCAATGCCATTTTTCGAAATCCATTGGTGTATTCTTGCACTGTTTGTCCTTTTCTTAGTTTTAAAGATTGCCATTCAATTAATGCTTTTTCTTTATAACCCAAAGGATAGAATTGTTTCCTAGGTACAGAAATGAAGCTCTTCCATTATGGAAATACATTACCCACTTGTTGCATTCCATTTTGCAACTTGCTTTGCCACCAGATGAGAGTTGTACCTGCAAGTCTCAAAGATTCCAACTTGATTTGTGTGGCCTCATCCTTGATCTGTTGCACACTGTAGTAAACTTCCATCTGCCTGATCCAATTGTCAAGTTTCTCTGCATTTACTTCACCATCATATATGGGCAACTCAAATTTAACATCAAGTTTTAACAATGGCATTTCATTCTTATGCTTATGAACATGTTTCTTTCCATTAGATTTAGAACTTGAACTTGAAGAAGAAGGAGGTGATGATGGAGGTGAAGGAGGAATCTGAGGTTGATCCTCTTCCTCTTCACTTTTTCCCTTTGAAGATTCACCCAAAACTGGCCTCTTTCGTTGCAATTAATCCTCATACAAAACTTTCACCATCTCCGACATAGCAAGGAAAGTTTTCTGGAACTCTTTCTCATCCTGAGAAAGCCCTTCTTTCGATGCCATCTTCTCGCTATGAGAAGCTCTCTTTCTCAATCCAATTAATGGATTCTCTGCAAAAAGCTCGCCTTCACCACGCTGTAGCATTTCCCTGGTTAACATGCAAAACTCAAATCCAAACGTCAACTAGCTCTGATACCACTTGATCCGAAAAAGATCTTTTAATGACTGTGGTTGAGTTTTTAATTGCATGCATTAATTATCCAATTGAGAAGCTTAATGAAATAATGAGGAAATAAGAGGAATTATGACAACCATATACATATATGCAGATCTGGAATGAAGTAATAAACAACAAACCATAACAAGAGAAGTGATAACGAAGTTCGGCACAAAATTGCCTATGTCTCCGGGCCTTTGTCTCAGTGGGGGAGGCTTCTTTATTTATGTTCAAAGCTCAAAAAAATACATCGTAGCAGTGCCATTAGGCTACAAGACTGATCTGGTCATGTTCTTCCAGATCTCTAGAACCCAGCAGAAGAAACGGCACGCAAAACGGATGTCCGGAGCTCCCAGAATTGGCCCGCAAGCATCTGCTCCTCGACAGCTTCCCTGCATAAAAATGGCTTTGGCTTGGCTTCCCTTCAACATAAATCTACTTTAACTGTCCTCCATGGCCTCAAACAGGTCTATTTTTTATAGATCTAAAGTTGGTTATCATTCCCCAACTTCCTCCCAAAATCTGGGCTCAAATAGGGCTCAAAATCTCCCAATAATGGATAAAATCCATTAATTACAGGCATAATTAATTTGAAGTCCAAATAATAAAGTTTAAAAACCAAATAAATTTAAATATAGGGCGCAACCCCCTTTTGGCGAGCACCCTTGGGCATATGGAAGTCAGCCATAAGGCCAAGCGCTCCACCTGTTGTGCGCTAGCCCCCCCTGTCTGGCTGGCTCCTGGTCTTCGGGCGTGTGTGTAGGACCACGGGCTAACCACCATAGCCCCCGCGCCCTTTTTGTTTGGTTAGCTCCTAGTTCCATTGGCGGTGGATAGGACCAAATCCCCAAAGAAACGGGGCTAGTCCCCATACTTCCGTTCTTTTCCTTGGCTCCTGTGGTTACATGCCAATCAATGAAACCATGGGTTGGGGCTTAGCCCCAGCCCTTTTCGCCTCCAATTTAACTTTTAAACAAACTTAAATATATTATTTGCCATATAACTATTAATAACCAACAATGGAGCAGGTGGTTATCCCAGTCCTGCCAGTCCGTAGCTTGGAGGAGGTCGGGGGTTTGACTCCGGTGGAGACCCCAATATTTTACATAACACCAGAGAGCCAACCAGAGGGTGCCACATGGCAGCTCATGACTGGGCCACGTGGCACCTCCACTACCAATCAGAAAATTCCACTTGTCAAACACTGGTTCATCCACCTGTCTTTCGAGGTGTCTTCCTAGTCAGCAACCATACCGCCATGTTAGCATGCCACTGTACCTGCCACCGTGAGCCTGTGCCACATGTCACCCTTACAGACACGTGTCACCCTCTGACTGGTCCAAATCACCTACCATACTCCCTGTCACCTGCCATGTGTCTTCTCCAGGAGATGCCACGTCATATGTATGACTGTACGGCCTGTACAGTCAGCCTGCTACGTGGACTATATAGACTATACAGTCACCCCCTTTTTTTACCTGTTTGGGTTTTCGATCAGAATGCGATATCTTTCGCATACGGAGCCCGTTTGACGAAGTAAACATATGGATGGAATCAGGAAGATGAGACAAACGAAATGGAATTGGTTTCATCTGATTCTGAGCACTTTCATTTTTTAGCCTTTTTGAGCCTTGTTAGACTCCTGGATTCGATTCTGGATCGGCTCTCGATAACAAATATCTTACAGGAGCATGATCTTGAGTAGTATGTGACCACAATGGTGTAGGAACCCACAAATAATGTAGGAAGAGCGACTTTCAGGTAAATTCAATCAAAGACCAAACGAATCATCTTTGACTCAGTCAAAGATTGTATAATGCCTGCAATGACTTTGTTAATGACTGCTAGGGACTGTATGGATACCTTGGTGAATCTGTATGAGAAACAGGCTCCAAGTCAAAAGAGGACACTTAAGAACAAGCTTAAGTATTTGAATATAGAGAAATGTGAATTCGTGGCATATTTCTGTTCTAGGATAGCCCAGATTAGAGATCATCTTTTGGTCACAGGGGTGACAATGGATGATGATGATTTAGTGCATGCCATTTTTTATGGTCTTCCTTCTTCATGGGAGACCTTCTTATCCAGTGTAAGTGGAAGAGAGATTCAGCCCATGTTTGAGAGGTTGTGTCATGAGTTTCTCTAGGAGGAGAGTCACACAACTACTAGGAGCGAGCCAATGAAAGAAGATCACTCAGCTTTAGCATCAAGATTCAAGGGAAAGAATAAAGGCACTTTCTAGAAAGGCTCTTAGAGGAATCCAAACACCAAAGGTACATTCAAAGGAAAGAATATTGATACATCTAAGATTAAATGATTTAGTTCTAATAAGTTCAGTCATTTTTCTAAATATTGTTGGTTTAGAAAGAAATATCCAAGGAAAGGGAAACATCATGCCTCAACTAATGAGGATGATGAATCCAAAAAAAAAAAAATCAGAAAGTCCTTCTAATGAGAAAGAAAATAGAAAAGAATATTACTTGGTTTCTGCCTTATCCAGTTTAGTTTTCACGAGGCCGAAAACTTGGTTAGTGGACAATGGTGCATCAAAGCACATGACAAGGTACAAGGAGATCCTCTCATATTTCAAGACAAAATATTTTGTAGAGCATGTTGAGCTTGGGGATGACAAATGTTACAAGATAGAGAAAGTAGGTTCTATTTCCTTCAGATTGGAATCTGGAGCTAGACTTCATGTTGATGAGGTATTATATGTTCCAGGACTCAAGAAGAATCTACTATCAGTTGCAACCCTTAAGGACAAGGGATATTGGGTGATCTTCAAGGTCAGGAAGGTACTACTATGGGCTAAAGGTATCCACTTAAGTACAACATAACCCATTGGAACTCGCAGTGGAGGACTGTATGTCGTGTTAGGAAAGTCAGTTCAGGCATTGGCTCATGATGCGACTAGCTCTAGCGAGTTATGGAACAAAAGACTTGGACATATTCATTACAAAGCTCTTCCATATCTACAAAACATGGTATGTGGCATGCCCTCTATTTCTCTTAGTAAAAATGAAATTTGTAAGGGATGCATGTTAGGTAAAAATATAAAGAAAGCATTTCCTAGTAGTGACAACAGAGCTCAGGGAATCTTAGATCTGGTTCATTCTGATGTATGTGGTCCCATGTCATCTCCCTCACTCAGTGGTTGTTTGTATTATGTCATTTTTATTGATGATTACTCAAGAAAATGTTAGATATATTTCCATAAAAACAAAAGTGACACATTTGATAAATTCAAAGAGTATAAAGCCTTTATTGAAAAGAAGACAAGGAAACACATCATAATCCTTAGAACATACAATGGAGGAGAGTTTGAATCTCTCCAATTTGAGGATTTCTGCTAGTCGGCAGGAATCAAGAGACAATTGATCGTGCCATATAACCCTCGGAAAAATGGAGTTGCTAAGAGGAAAAACAAGACAATTTGTGAGGCAACGAAAACAATGATGTTTGACTAGGATCTGCCAAATTCTTTATGGGCAGAAGCTACCTCCACTGCCGTGTATATTCATAATAGGTGTCCACATGCTATCTTGAAGGACAAGACTCTTGAAGAGGTCCTCTCAGGGATAAAACCTCATAGGAAAGGAAGAGGCCTCATAGGTTTGGAGGCTATGTTGCATTGATGAGCAGCCTTAGTGATGTTGAACCTTCTTCATTTGAAGAAGTAGATAAATTACAAGTATGGAAGGATGCCATGCTTGAGGAATACAAGTCTATT
Source organism: Picea engelmannii (assembly GCA_009831015.1). Classification (NCBI taxonomy): domain Eukaryota; kingdom Viridiplantae; phylum Streptophyta; class Pinopsida; order Pinales; family Pinaceae; genus Picea; species Picea engelmannii. The sequence goes on along the minus strand of ML781462.1, from coordinate 242,038 downwards.
ATAAATAAAAATGTTTGGGACATTATGTCGAGGCCAAAAGACAAATCCGTGGTTTCTTCCAAATGGATCTATAAGATCAAACATGCAGTTGATGGAAGCGTGGAAAAGTTCAAAGCAAGATTTGTAGCCCAAGGCTTCACTCAAAAAGAAGGAATCGACTACGAAGAGACTTTTTCTCTTGTGGCCAGGTATACCTCCATTCGAACTATTATTTCTTTAGCTCATGTTCTTGGTTGGAAGCTACATCAGATGGATGTAAAAACAACAATATTGAATGGAAAGATTGAACAAGAGGTATTTGTGGAACAACCAGATGGTTTTGTACTGCATAACAAAGGCACTCATGTATGCAAGCTAAGGAAGGCCTTATATGGTCTTAAGCAGGCTCCCAAAGTTTGGTATGATAGGATTGATGGCTTTCTTAAAAGCCTGGGATTTCATAAAAGTGATGTCGATGAAAATCTGTACTTCAAGGTAAGAGGTAATCAACCTATTATACTAATCTTGTATATTGATTATCTCTTTCTAACATGAGATTAAGGGCTAATAGCCTGGTGTAAGAGGGAGATAACCTTAGAATTAGAGATGAAAGACTTAGGCTTGATGCATTACTTCCTAGGATTGGAAGTATGGCAAAGATAGGGCGAGATATTTATGGCACAAGGAAAATACACAGTGGATGTACTAAAGAGGTTTGGTATGATGGATTGCAAATCCATGTCTACTTTGATGGTTACCAACCTGAGGAAATTGCATGATTCTGATATAGGTTCATATTTGGTGGATCCCACCATGTATAAGCAGCTGATTGGATCATTGATGTACATTATCCACACTAGGCCAGATATATGCTATGCAGTGATTGCAATGAGTCAGCTCATGACTGAACCAAGACAGAGACATTGTGTGGTAGCAAAGCACATATTGAGATATATCAGAGGGACCATTACTTATGGTCTGATATATACATCTAGTGGTGCTTTATTTCTGCATGGCTATGTAGATGCTGACTGAGTAGGAAGCCCACTGGATCGGAAGAGTACTTCCAGATACTGCTTCAGTTTAGGATCCGCTATGATCTCTTGGTCAAGCCTGAAGAAAGGATACATTGCATAGAGTACAACAGAGGTTGAGTACATTGCATCAAGTGATGCTAGTAAGGAAGCAATATGGCTCAGAAAATTTGTTTCTGGGTTGTTTGGTGACAAGTTCGATACGATGATGGTTCACTATGATAATCAAAATTACATAAATTTGACAAAGAACCAGGTATTTCACGACAGGTCAAAACATATTGACATGAGGTACCACTACATCCGAGACTTGGTCCAGAGAAAAACTGTAAAGTTATAGTACATAGCCACGAGCGAGCAAGTAGCTAATATCTTGACCAAGACTCTGACTTCGAGACAGTTTGTGTAGCTGAGAGGAAATCTTGGTGTGGCTAAGAATGACTCCCTCACTGAGAGGGAGTGTTAAATTTGGTAGCATCAAAAGTCATCCTCTAATGGGAGGCCATATGGGCCACCCTGAGGCTAGCCAGGGAGATTTGGAGAATCAACCATTCTTGTGAGGTATTGACAAAAGCCAGGGGGAACGTACAACCTCTGTGAGTCAAACCAAAATTCAGGAAAAATGAGATGCTATGTGAGTCTAATGAAAAATTCAAGGGGAATGTACAACCTCTATGAGCATAAATAGTCTAGTGCAAAAGTCGGGGGGAACGTACAACTTCTGTGAGCATAGATAGACTAGTGTGAAAGTCAGGGGGAACTTACAACCTCTGTGAGCCTAGTCAAGCCTTGTGAGCCATGAGAAAAGTCAAGGCACCTAGAAAAAGTTAGGTTGAATATAAAATTCCTATGAGCTAGAAACAAACAATATTCCTAATATTGCAAATGATATAAATGTATTGATCTAGTGATTTTGGCACGTGTAAAATTATCCACCATGAAGAGAATTTCAAATTACCTTGTAAAGTGTCGATTTGTAACTGAAGTCTCAAGTCTAGTTCTATTTTCGAACTAAAGAGTAATGTTGAGTTGTAACTGAAGTCTTAAGTCTAGTTCTATTTTCAAACTAAAGTGTAATGTTGAGTTGCAACTGAAGTATCAAGTATGGTTCTATTTTCGAACTAAAGTGTAATGTTGAGTTGTAACTGAAGTCTCAAGTCTAGTTCTATTTTCAAACTAAAGTGTAATGATGAGTTGTAACTGAAGTCTCAAGTCTAGTTCTATTTTCGAACTAAAGTATACCAGTATCAAGTATAGTTCTATTTTCGAACTAAAGTGTAATGCTGAGTTGTAACTGAAATCTCAAGTCTAGTTCTATTTTCGAACTAAAGTATACTAGTCTCAAGTCTAGTTCTAAGTTTGAACTAAAGTATGAAGTTGAGTTATGATTAAAGCATGCAAACAATTTACTATTTCGAGCCTCTCCTCTTCAGCCTATATAAGCATAGGTCGACCCCTCTCTTCAACACAATTTTGATATGGAGGTTAAGGGTGAAGAAATAGAGGCACATATCAGTGATAAATAGGCAGCATACCAAAGCAACATATCAGGATTGTATATCAACAATAGAGGCATCATATCATAGGTGTATTTCAGCAAGGTATTTTAGGTCTTTGTCAAGTCAGAGTCATCTTGGCAAGCTATTTAAGAGCAAAACATTCATGGTGGATATTTGTAAGTGATCTTACATTATTAATGCAATAAAGGAATATCGTTTGTTGGGGCTTTTCTCCCTGTACAGGGTTTCCCCAGGGTATATGTGTTGTTGATGTGCATGCTTACTCATATACATAGTTATTGTTGTTCGATTATGATTTGATATTGTTGAAGTGTATTAATATGGAATCAAAGTGTTGAATAAAATAAAAGAATTAATTCACATAAGAAATCAAGCTCATAATTTAACACTTTCTTTTGAAATATTTGACTAGGTGGGAAGTTTTTAACAACTTCAATACAATCTTTAAAGATCGATGGCCAAAAGTACCCTACATGTAGAATTTTTTGAATTGTAGCCATCCCAGAAAGATGACCACTACATGCTCCTAAGGGACAACCATTCAATACACGTTCAACCTCTTGATGAGTTAAACACCATCAAAGAATGGTATTGATACCATGGTGATAGAGAGTGTCCCCAATGATAAGATAACATTTAGCATGATGTCGAATGTGATGGATTTCCTCACATGATACATTAGGATGAAAAAATTGGGTCTAGAGATATAGCATAATGTTTCCATACCAAGGATCAGAGGTACTGATGAGGAATAATGAATTATCTAGCAATGAGTCAAATGGGTTAGTTTCTACATCGGTATGGGGAAAGTCACAGATTAAGTCAACAAATACCAAATCTTTCTTTGATGTCGATTTAGAAAACTCGAGATCGAATTCCTGAAGAATAATGATCCACCTAGAGTATTTTTGCCCTAGTACTTGATGAGTTAGAATATGATACATGGGGTTCGAATCAACAATAAATGTGGTTTTGCGGAGTAGGATGTAATGGTGATATATTTGAACAATGATAATAGTTTCCAAAGCCAACTTCTCAACATGTAAATATCGGAGTTCAGGGCCAATGAGGATTTTTATCAAGTAGTAGACCACATGTTATGTGTCGTCGTCGTCCTCTTGAAATAAAACCATGGAAATAGTGGAAGTAGAGGAGGCCAAGTAAAGGATATAATTACTCATATAGTTGGGGGGATGTAAGAATGGTGTATGCATCAAAGCATGCTTGAGAGCATCAAATGATCATTGAGCTCGGTAATCCCAAATGAAAGGGACGTCCTTATTTAGTAATACCCAATGGAGTCACCAAAAAATGTTGTGAGAAATATCACCCTACGGATAGGTTGAGCTCCCCTTAGTTGGGTTTTCTTCAACTAAGACAACTAGAACAAGTGGACACTAACATTCCAGATTTCCATCTATTTACGCATGAAATAAAAGAGGAAGAGGAGAATAAAGAAGAACCTTTTATTGTTGGTTTTCCTCGGTGCTCTTTATCGTTCCGGTGTTGGATCCAGTCCATATCCAAACTTATTCTACCTGCAAAGAAATATAACTATCCTCTTCTTTTACTACTTCTAACAAGTTAGATAAAAACTATCGTAACTGGGCCACAATCATTCACACATAAACTTGAAAAGAGATGAAAATAGGGAAATAGGCTAAGTTTATTAATATGATAAATAATGGAGCTTACAATCATAATGTGCTACAAGCCTCCTCTAATGCTCCTCCTATCCATCCCCTTACTATATGCTGACATATGAAACAAATTTTTTTTATACTTCAGACCTTAATTCTTTCTAATCTCCTTCACCCTTGAGAAACCTTGTTTATATAGAGGCTTTGGTATGTTCAAGAAACTTAGAATATCAAGGGAACGTAGATATATTTCCTCCATAAGTTAGGATTTATTACCCAAAAAGGAGAGACTCGATCCTATGAATCATCCCTTGATCATAACCACCAAAGGTATCTCGGAGTCAAACCATAAAATAAGGTGGGGTTGGTTAAAACAACCCTAACAGGGCTAATGCTCCTAGTGACATTGGTAGGAGGAATTAGCGATGCTCCCTACTGGTGTAGCAAGGGGTGTCACCCTAAGAGTGATGCTCCCTGAGCGATAGCAAGGGGTAATCAATGCTCGAAATAAGCCAAAAATTGAGAGTAAAATTCATGTTTTCAACCTTCAAAATGGGTTTTTCTTCTCTTCAATGGATAGGGATGATGAAAAAGTGTTATTCCATGGTGTTGGAGTGGTGAAACATAAATGATACACTTAGGAAAGTGTCATTTTGGAACTACGAAACTCAACAAAACAACTGTACATAATTGCAACACTTAATGAAATAGTGACATAAGTGCGACACTTAGTATGACACTAGGAAGTGTGCAAATTTTGTGTGTAACAACACCCCAATAAATTCAATCAAGAAGATAGCTACAAACTCAGCCAGTCATGGAAACCCCTCATTCGATACCTATATCATTAAGCCTATCTTTTATTCCCTTTTAACTACACACACACCCACCCACACACACACAAAATCCTTTAGTGTCGATCCTTCTCTCACTCAAACATCCTCTGTGTTTGTCATATCTCAGTTAAACCTTGGTTTTTATCAAGGCCTTTCTCTCCTTATAGTCACTCAACATTTTATTTTAATCTCTTTCTGTTTTAACTTGTTTGTGCGCATTTATTTATTATTTGATTATCATTATCCTCGCTATCCTTTTATGGTTCAATCTCATATACTTCTAATACCATATTGCTTATGTTCTCCTTAATTTGTATCTCTTAATTCCATGTTCCCTTCCCCATTAATAATTTATTGGTTCATATCCTCTACATCATAAATTGTTTAATTATAACATTTCCAGTTGTATTTAATTAACTTAAATTTTGTATTTTATTCACAATGGTCCTTTTCCAATAGTTATTTCCTGATTTTAACCCTTTATATTTACTTTTCAACATAATCTTGTAAAATCACTTAGCTTCTCTTATCCCTCATGATGGGTGGGATGTCCACTCAGAATGTTGGATATTTCAAAACTATTTACATAGTTTATTACCAAAAATTTCTACAACTAAGGTAAGAGATTACTAGGATTTCTTTAGATTTTCATTGATGTCCTTGAAAGCATTAAGAGAAGTGTTCAAAGAGGTTAGGAAGGTTGGTAGTGTGACAAATATTTTGAAATTGATATTTGACCTAGGTGTACATCGAATATTCTAAGAAAAAGTTTTTGTCATACTCAACCCTCTTAGTGTCACAAAGATGACAGATTCTTTCATCCTAAGGAGTTTTGAGAATTGTCCAATGCCTAGTTTCATTATAGAGCTTGTGAGAGTTTGTTATTATTTTAGCAATTTTGATTTTTTTTTTCTTTGTACTAGTTGGAACAAAGAGATACTTATGATCTTCCATATTATTGGTGATCACCTCCTTATATTATCCTAATTTTCTTTTACCCTCTAATTATTTATATCGCATCACAATTTCTCCTAAAATTTAGATGTAATAATAATTTTAATACTATACTTATCCTTCAAAATGATATCTTCCTTTATTCCCCAATTATTTATCTAAGATTATTCCTATTTATTCCATCCATGCTCGAGCCAAAGGTGGTTTTGGCTAGAGTTAGAAGCAATTTTTGGGAGCCTCTTGTCTTCCATGTTGTTTAACTTGTTTCAATACAGTAGGTAATTGGTCATAGTCGTGCTCTCAATGGGGGAAAGGATTGCTTCTATGAGGAGGATATGATATGGTGTATTTCCTTTAATTTTGATATTATAAGTGATAAAATTTGTTTGGATCTACTATATCTTGCTCCATGATTCTCTAGAGATACTACCTCCCCAAACTTTACATCCATATAATACAACATGAGTGATGAAATTATCAAAGAGGAGTTTTTTCTTATCCCATATCCAAAGGTTCATTGATTTACAATTTTTTTCAAGCCCATGATAAGTTTTCCACCGTCCATTTATCATTTTTTCAATGCTAGAGTTCTAGTTGATCTTGTAATGAATATCGATCTAGAGATATTTGTATGAAGACACTTCCTCCAAGTTGTTGTTTTCATATACAAAAGTATTGTAAGTAATCTTTGTATTTAATTATCATAACTTTCATTTTGTTAGTGTTAATAGTCATACTCATACTAGAGTAGAAATCCTTTAGGATTATTAGTTGCTTTCTAAGATCACAGTGACTTATTTTCATAATAAAAATATCATTGGTTTAAAGTAGAATAATGATGACTATACTAACAAGAATTGGGACGACACAACCTACTTCTTCCAAACAACTTTCTGACTTGTCAATGTATATGCCAAAAAGGGTAGGGGAAATGGGATAACCTTTCTTGACTCCTATAATATAGTTAATCTCTTCTAACCAATGCTTGGTGTTATTGAACATGGAAATGATGGGAGGTGTCATTCATTCTATTCTAAAAGAGATTTGTGGTTGGTCCTAAGTTCACAATTGGCACAATAGGATGCTTTACACTAGCTGAGTGAGAAGAAGAAAAAGAAAAGACCTTCAGAAGGTATACGTGCGGTTGTTTCATGGGTTAGATTTACCATTATTATATACATTTCTGCCTTGTGTAATTGTAGTTTATAAATGAACCACATGCAGTTGGCCCTCCTCTATTGTACATTGTAGAATTTTTCATATCAATAAAACTAAGGCATCTCTGTGGGATGTCCCCTATCATTGTGTAATCTGATTTTTTTACTTGGACAAATGTTTTGTTCCTTCCTTTGATTTATGTTGACTAAGTATTGAAATACTCGCTCAATGTTCCTATATTGATTTAGCGGAACATATAATTTTCCGATCAACTCCACAATAATAAAATGACTAATCTTGACACAGTTAGGACATTTGATTTCTTTCTTTAAATACATTGATATAATATTGTATTGTTTTCATGACACATTATTTTCCCATTATTGTATTGCTTTTGTGAGACATTAATTTCCCATTAACTTCACAAAATTTCAATGGAAAATCAAAGAAGACTTGGAATTGTTTATAAATTGATAAAAAACAATGTTAAAATATGTTATATTATTATACCTCTCATTGAATCAAAATTCCATAATCATTGTGGACCTTTGTTGTATGTTATTCAGAATAAAACAAGATTTCAATTCTTAAATGATAGGGTACTCATGCACTAGGACTGTGCTCTAACCTAACCTTGGAAAAACTTTGGTTTATAGAAACCAAATCCCAATGGGCATCGACTATATGCTTACACATTTCTACACATTCCCCAATTGTAGAACAAATTGAAACAAAGACAAGCTATCAAATGAACTCTAGGGACTTAATAAATACTCTTGTTTTTCCAATTGTCTCATGAAATGGAATTTGGAAGAGAAAACTTATGTTTTTACGTACAAATAAATTGATTAATCATTTGAATTTGTTTAGGGAATGCCTTATTTATCGTTCCTTTGATAGTATGAGAAAAACAAATTCAAAGGCTTGAATAATAGATACATACAATATAGGAAGAATCTCTCTAGATAATAATTTTTTAGTGACAAAAAAATGAGCACGCTCAACTTGTTGTAGAGGTACACTTTTTTTTTTTAACGATGGGAAATAACCCAAGAGAATATACAATAGCCCAAAAGTCGAATATACTAGAAACTTGTGACTTATAAAGGGCAAAGGAGGTACACATTGTATGTCCTTGTTGTAGAGGTATAAGGTCTATGTTGACAATGGGAAGGTCAACCTGGAGATCTTGAAAGAGTGAGTCCTCAACAACTTGATGCTCTTATTGAGGCTAAGGCTCTCCGGGGCCAAGTGTATGTTCGCTAGAGAACTTGCTAGATTTTACTTTAGTGTTATGTCATTGTCCAAATAGACTTTGTTTCCCACTAGGATGTCCATGAAGTTGGTCACAGTGGGGATGTACATTGTCACATTCTTCTTCAAATACTATTGGGCCTTGTCCATGTGGGCGCTTATTGTGTCCATATATACATTGAGAGCATTGAGAATGGTTGGATTTTTGTCATAGCTTCGAAATTTTTTCAAGATCAAGGACTAAAGCAATTCCATGACCTCAGAGGGGGATAATAGATTGTTATCTATTTCTGCGTCATTCTTGTGACACTTATCCCCTTCATTCCATGCATTGTACTAATTGTGTGTAAACGAGTTAGATGGAAACATGTATACAAAATAGTAAGTAAATGTCAATATTGTAATGTATAGTATTTATACTTAATAATGGTAGAATGAATGCCTAGTGAAATCCCATTATGAAATCAATCTTTGATCGTTGCCCTATTTTGGCTTCCATATATTTTATAAGTTGGGGACCCAAGATTGATGATTTTATTAAACCACTTGGTTTTTCTAGTTGTGCAACCTCGTCATTTAAATAGGACATGAAAAACCTTTGTAACCTCTGTTCATAAACACAATAACAATCTTCTTCAGAGCCATTGAAAGGCCTTTCTTTTAGCCACTTTGGATTCCTCAATTAGGCAAACAAAATAATCTTTCAAGTAAGCTATGTAGCAGGCCAATAGATGGTGGTGTATCAAGTAAGATTTGTAGAACGGTAAATAGTGGCATCTTAGTCCAAGGATGTGAAACGACTTCCTAAGCTTGTTAGTGCTAAAATAGTCTTTTCTCCACTCAAATTACTAAATGGCTCGATGGAACAAAGAATTTGTGGTGAGTAGGTGTAAGGCCTCCACCTTCATATCGCAGTAGGCACATTGTCTAGGTGGGTGTGGAGGGTTGCTATAGAAGGTTGCAATGCTAGACATTGTATATCTAATCAATGGATGAAGGCTAAAGTGGTGAACTATCCCATGGTTCCTTTATACAAGTCGGGATGCCTTGGGTGCACGAGACAAATGTGTAGACCTAAAGGGATGAACATGCCTTAGTCATTGGTGTTACGTTAGGCACACACCGATGCACTTGGACACACTTGGGTGCAATGTCGAGTGTGCTTGTATGCACTGGGTGCAATTGGCCACACTTGTTGTATGCATATAGTAGGCAGACAAGGAACTAAAGGAAATAAAGTTGACGGATGGCACATGGGTCCATCTTAGAATGAAGGGGATTGCAAGTGAAAGGAAAGTCTAGATAGAGATTAGACTAGATTTTATAGCAATTTCATGGTACAATTAATATTCTATTGGATAGAAACACTTTATAGCAATTTTATATTTTTGTAATGAAAAAAAAATAGGATTATATAAGTTTTAGACTTTATAGCAATTTCATGGTACAATTAATATTCTATTGGATAGAAACACTTTATAGCAATTTTATATTTTTGTAACGAAATAAAATAGGATTATATAAGTTTTTTGATTTATATTAATTTATATTTTTAAATCAATAGGACATACAATTATATAATTTAATAACAATTTTTAAGGTACAATTATTAGATATTAAGGTACAATTATTAGATATTAGATAAAAACACTTTATAGCAATTTTATATTCTTATAGGATTATATAATTTTTTATTTATATTAATTTTTTATTTTTAAATTAATAGGACATATAATTATATAAATTAATGAAAAATAATTAAAATTATAATATACCATTTGTGTTTATATGTAACTTTTGTAATGTATATTATGATTAAAAAATGTATTTTGAATACATTTAGGGTGGTTTTAGTTTTTTATTCCATCATTTCTATATTAAAGAATATTTTTCTTATTGAGAGGATTTCTAATAATATTTCAAAATCCACTCAAAATTAATTGAGATTTTATGTGGGTTTGATATAAAGATGTCAAAGTTAATAATCTAATATTAAAAACATTATTACATTTAAATTTAAGGAGATATTGTGTTGTAATTAAAAATATTATTACATCTAAATTTAAGGAGATATTGGGATGTAATTAAAACTATTATTACATCTAAATTTTAAGATTATATTGTGATGTAATAAAAATTAGAGAATAAAAGAAAATTAAGATACTATAAGGAGATGATCAACCCTAATCTAGAAGATAAAAAATGTTTCTATGATTAATTAGCATAAAAAAGAAAATCAAACATTATTAAAATAAAAATAAACTCTCATGAGATTCATAGTGAAACAAGGCTTTAAACAATTCCTAAAAGTTCATGGATAAAAAGAATTTGTCATCTTTAAGACACTAAAAAGAAAGATCAAAATACTTTCCCTTAAAATGTCTTTCATACACCCTCATTATATTTAGACTTCAAAATATTCATTCCACTACGAATTTTCCTTACTTTTTAACTTTACAAAACTATGACAATATAATAATGTTTTTTCTTACAACTTTTTAAATACACAAATAAAACTTTAAAACAAAATAAATTTAATAACCATTACATTAAATCATCATTTAAAAAATTACAATCTTACCATTTTTATTTATTTTTAATTATATAATCAAAACCTTAAAATTTTCTATTTCAATTATTAAAATTAAATACTCATTACCATTATCATCCTTTAAAAATTACAATCTTAATATTTTTTTTTTTAAATTATATAATCAAAACTGGGAAATTTTCTATGTTATAGGTTGTATTTTATAGAAGGCTGGGAAGCGGTAGTACTTATTTTATTAATTTTGCAATATTATAAAATTATATTAAAAAAAAAGAATATAGTACTTTACAGTGTTCTCACTTTTTTTATTGCATTTTTCTTCTATTTTTTGGTAGTTTTTGGGTGATTTTTTTCATTTGATTTTGTCTAAATTTGGTGAGAAATGATTGGATCTGCAGATTTGAGTGGTTAAGTTTGTATATTCCAAGTGTCTCGGAGATTTTTCACCAAACTGAATTCATTTATCTATTGGAAAATACAATTTAAACAACAGAAAATAACAATTTTGTCCAAATTTACATAACTAAATTCCAACCAAAAAAAACCCAAAAATAAAACATTTAACCAATATCTTTTTTTTTTAATTAACTTTGCACAGTAATCTCCTATATAACTCGTAATCTTTCCCTACACAAATTTCTAAAAACACCTTCTGATTGTAATAAATTCCTGACAGGTCGCTAGACTCATAACCTGGAAGTGACGGGCTCGAATTCCGTCTCTTCCCAGACAAGATTCCCACTAGTCTACTACCCTACCCACCAGAGCGCGACCAACAACTTATGATTAAGTCTTACAACTGAAACATTGTAGTAAACTCTCAGTCGTTTACCACCCGACGGATCACATCCCACCAGACCATAGCCTGACCAACAGCGTTTGGTTAAACTTACAATCAATTCACATTAGAATAAAACTTTTATATTTCAATGGAGATCAAACCTGTCCAAACTTCAAAGGACTATAGTGGGTGGATAGTTTTTCAATGTTTATTTTCACCAAGCTCTATAACAGCGCCATTAACGTAAAACTAATTTCATTAGCATGAAGCTATGAACGCCGACAACAACCAAAGTTTTGTGGGTCTTCCACTGAACCTAAAGAACCCGCCCCACGTGAATGCGGGGCCTCTTCTGCTCAAATCTAAATCCATTAGCATGAAGCTGTGAACGCCGACAATCACAAAAGTTTTGGGGTTTCCATTGAATCTGCAGAGCCAGCCCCACGTGAACGCGGGCCCTTTTCTGCTCAAATCTAGCGATGCATACTAGTGAACGAATGAGAGAGATCACATGCATTTGTCGTCAATAGAAATTTTTTTCATGGAGCACCAGTACCACGGTCCTGTCCTCCTATTCGCGTTAGTATTTGGTTTCACTTAGACAGCAGATTGACATTAAATACATGGTCGAGCAATTTGTTAGTACAATATCAAGTTAGGACTAATCATATGACTATTAATTATGATGTGGATGTCACTTTTATGTGCTTATATATACAGAGAACGAATGTATTGTCTTACCAGTCTTGTGCAAACTTTCCATCCCTTGTTTTCATAGATAATTATTTTGCTTCTGAAATCAATAGCAAGAAGGATGAGGAATCCTCAAGTTCTTCTTTTGAAGCAGATCATCAGAGCATTTTGCAAGGTTGCCCATGGCTATAAGGGAATTGGGTATCGCCTCTCTCCAAAGAAGACAAGATATTTCACAATGAAACATGAGGTTGTGGCAAGATCATGCAGTGCTCTGCCTACAGATGTTCCCAAGGGACATTGTGCAGTGTATGTTGGAAGCGAACGCAGTAGATTTATCATTCCCACCATTTATTTGAATCATTTTCTGTTCCGCGCATTGCTAGAGAAGGCCGAGGAAGAGTATGGCTTTGATCACCATATGGGACTCATTATTCCCTGTGAAGAAGCAGTTTTCCAGTCACTGACCTTCAAGCTGGGAAACAAAGGATGCCGCACCTAGAACTTTGAAGCTGAATGCTGAATGAGCTCAATCCAAACAGAGATTGCGACCAAGATCTTGAGGATTACAACAGCTGCCCTGGTTGGAGCTGCAGAAATGCCCTTTGAAATTGAAAGTAAAACCAAAGATATGATTTGGTTTTGTTTTCAAATTTGATTTGGAGAACTGCACAACTCCATTATATGCTTATTAGCAACCGAAATGATTTGAGGTGCATAAGAATTTTCAGGGCAGCAGTCTTACAGTCTAAGATTTTGCAGATGGCCGGGATACGTTTCAAATCACATTCTTCAAAATGACGCAGAAAGCACCGAGAGAGCAGGAGATATTATTAAGCCCAAGAGCTGTTCAAAATTAATATGCAGGAAATCAAGCATAGATCAAACGGGACTTATAAAACTGTGTTGGACGCAATTTTCTGGGCTAAGGCTAGTTGAGAATACCCAGTACTGTTGGTCATTTTTTGAGTTATGACTAGTGGAGACTGGCTCGTATGCTAAATTGTACGACTGTAAATAATCTAATGTCAAACAATTTGATCAAATGTTTTCTCTTTGATGACATGTTTCATGATTTTACCATTTATGTCAATTTTGTGGAATACCAGGGTTAGCTAACTAGTAGGTAATTAAGCTTTGGAAAATGTGTTCTTTATAAAAATAATTATATAAATTATTGTATCTTTTCAATCATTTGGATGTTATACAAAATAGTTTGATAGATGTTTTGTAAGAAATGCTTTTCAGTTTGAACAATTAAACCAATTATATTGAAAACATTAAACCAATTAAACTATTCGTCTTCCTCTCTTTTTTTTAAGTTTGTAAATATTAAACCAAATGAAAATACTTTTTAGTTAAAGTTTTTGTACTTAAAATATTAATTATTTCTATAAGATTGAAACTTGTGGTAGTCTCCACGAGACACCCCAATATCACTAATAGTGCTTCCTTGCAATTTATACAGAGTTCCAATCCGAACTTCCTTTATCAATACCATTTCTCCTCAAACCATCATGTAGGGTTTTTTTTCAAATATTGTTTTTACCCCTACATCATTCATTTTTCTTATAGAGATCAAATTTATAGCCAATCTTGGGATGTGTAGAACACCAAGCTATGTTCTAATCCTTCCATATATGAGCCTCAACTTAAATTTTCCTCGTCCTATGATTTTAGTTGTTGATTCATCACCTAGGAAAACATTACCTCCATTATACCTTTCATATTCATAGAACCACTCCCTCTGGGGAGTCATATGAAAGGATGCACCTGATTCAACCATCAATGCCTCATGATTTGCATGTGTGCTTGAAGAAGCCAAGTACACACCCCCTCCTTCTTCCTTGGAGGTATTTTCTTCTATAGAGGGAGCGCCTTCAAATCCCTTCAGTCTCTCAACATTTTTGGATCTACATTGCTTCTTGAAATGCCCTTCTTTTCCTCATCTCCAACATACCTTTACAAACTTTCCAAGAGATTTAGATCTACCCTTATATTTAGATCTCCCACTTGAGAACTTAGATCTATTTGTTTCCTGGGAGCGTCCTCTTGCAAATAATGCATTTGTGCTCTGTCCTTCCATGTTCTTTCATCTCATCTCCTCCGACAACAAGTATGAAACCACATCATAGAAACTCAAGGTAGTTGTATTACTACCTATGGCCACAACCAGACTATCCCAAAAGTCTGGTAAAGAGCACAATAAATTGATACACTTATCTTCATCTTAAATTTTAATCTCAACAGATAATAACTTACTATACCACAATATTGAAGGCATTCATATGCCCTGTCACTGACTCTCCATCTCTCATCCTCAGGTTATATATCTTCTTCCGTAGGAACAATTTATTTACCAGGGACTTAGATTGATACAAGTTCCCCAACTTATCCCATAACTCCTTGGTTGTAGCTTCCCCTGACACATTTAGTAATACTGAATCTAAGAGACATAATTATATTGTGCTCTTCGTCTTTTGATGCAAAATTTTCCATTCATATGATAGATTTCTTGTAGGTGCAGTACCTGGATCCATGGTGATCCACTGATCTCTGTCTACCAACAGATCTTCTATCTTGAGCTTCCACAACTCAAAATGTTTCCCATTAAATTTCCCGATCTCTATTTTCTAACTGATTGCCATTTATTTTCACTTGAAGAATCAATACAACAGATTTCCCACTGTAACAAGGCTTATCACAGTCCTGAGCCAAACCCCTGACCATAAAGGCGTCCCCTTAAAGCCAATAATTGCTCTGATACCAAATGCAGATCTATTAACCTTGTACAATTATTTACTACAAACAGATTTTCAATAAAAGAACACAAAAGATACAATGAAAAATACATATGTTACACAGATATTTTTCCTCTCGAAACCCAAACTGGGAAATCCAACATATTCTATATTCGTTCACATCATACATTGTTTACAACACAATATAGGTATAGGATCCCGTACCATCCAAAACCCTAATCCAATAACCAAGATTAATCAACAACCCTAATTTCTTAACCGGAAATAAAAAACCATCACCGAAAACCATGTGTCGAAAAATCGCCCAAAAATGGACGCAAGAAACTGCCAAAAAATATAACACATACCCAATATGACACTAGTTCTAACCATGCAAAGAATATAACACATGCCCAACAGGTTTATAGTGGAGTAAATTAGGCTTGAGCCACATCCGACATATCTTCATCATTATCTAGGATTCTTAGGCTCCTTAGAAGATGAAACTTAAGGGCCCCTTTCCTTTCTTTTTCTCTATTTGGGTCCTCACCAATTCCTACACCCAAACTAAACTAGTGAGACCTTGTTGTATAGGGATGGTCAAGGTATAAGAAAGATCCATAGGAGTTCGACTAGGATAAATCATACATTTTTTTTAATGGTGGCCTTCTCTATTATAGGAAGGGAAACAATAGTCTCATGCATTTCCAACTCAACCATAGTATCTCTATCCAAGAAGGATAACTCATAATCATCTAGAATATTATAATGTTTTGGAGGCCTAACAACTTTCTCCATAGTGGGCACAAAAGTAGGTTGGATGGCAGAGACGAAAGCATGGGTTATGGTTGACGATTTAGCACCCATATCATCCTTGAAGGTCACAATAGCCAAGGTAAGTTCTTAGGATTGCACCACTAAGTGATGTGGCTATTAGGGTTTTGGGGGCTTCTCTCTATGATACTTGGTGGCTCAGGACTTAAAGGTTGATGCGTTCATGGATTTTTAATGATGACGCCTCCTTCTATGTAATAAAAAATGCTTATGAGCTCCATATCAAACCCTCAACCTGTATAAACAACATCTCTAGAATATGATTTTACAACACTTGGGGCAAGTTGACAATAACGATGGAAGTCCTCTCAGATCCTAGCTCATCATCTTGATTCAAATTGTTGGTATCTCAAAGGAACTTTTGTTTATAGTATTTTGACACTTGGAATCCAAGTGTCTATACCATAGACATGGCTTCATTAAATCCTTTAAATCCCCATGGGTGATCAACTGCCTTTGGAAACTTAAAAACAAATCCTCTGGCACTTCTTGTTTCTTAATGCCTTGCTATGTAGAGATCCCCCATCTGATAGTATTACCTAATAACATGAAGGGAATACGTGAAATTTCAACACAATTTCTTGTAGGCATCTTGTGTATTATATACAAATAGTCGCAGTCCATACCAAATATGAGGGTGAATCATAATGGTCAAGAAGACATTTTTAGATCCTAATGGAATATTTAATGGCCACCACCATAGTGTCGAACCGTACCGCAAATAATTTCCCATTGAAGGCCACATTATTCATCTCATTCTTAACTCTTTAGGGGGAAAAGTTGTGGATATTAAGCCCTTCCTCTCACGAGAAAGGATACTGTGACCCAATAGGGGCTTCCAATGTATCATGGAAAACACCCCAATAATATATCCACATCGAAAAGCATAATTGATGTCTAAGGAATCCCTCATTGCATACACAAATTCATTGACAATATACTATCACTAGTTGAGCCCAGCTCCTTGCATGCATGTGTCTACAATGGAGAGGGAATCTAAAGTACATTCCCCAGAGAAAGATATTCTCACTATTCAGTGGTTCAAATTTGGGGAGGCCATCTTGACAACAAAATTGTTGATATTCCTTATCTTGGTTCCCTTGTTGCCTCAAGTTGTGTCACGATTGGTATATAGTGTGTTTTATCCTATCGTCTTGTCTTATAATGTTGTAGTGACATTTGGACTAGGGTCAGAGAGTCTTGTTAAGTCCCACATGGCCTCAACAAATGTAGACACACACACACACATATCTTCTTGTCTTATAATGTTATAGCAACATCTAAATATTGTAGTGACATTTGGACTAGGGTCAGAGAGTCTTGTTAAGTCCCACATGACCTCAACACACACACACCCACCCACATACACACAAACATATAATGTTACTTGTGTGAAACCTATGATTTGTTATTTTGTCTATCGTAATTATTTCATGTTTTGTTTCTCATTTATAGTAGTGTAGGTATCACCATAGTGTTGTATCATAGTGTGAAACATTTCACATTGAAGGACATATTATTCCTAACTCTTATGTGTGAAAACAATGTTGATATTAAGCCCTTGCTCTTGTGAGAAAGGGTATTATGACCCACCATGGGCTTCCAATGTAACATGTAAAACACCAACATAATATATCCATATCGAAAGGCATAACTAGTGTCATGAGAATCCATCATTACATCCATAAATTCATTGATAATATATTAGCACTAGTTGAACCAGTGCCGTGTGTGCATGCCTCTCGAATAGAGAGGGCATCAAAAGTGCAATCATTAGAGAAAGATATTCTCAATATTCGATAGTTCAAATTGGGAAGGCCATCTAAACAATGACATGGTTGATATTCCTTATCTTGATACTCTTGTTGCCTCAAGTTATGTCACCTTTAGTGTATAATGTGTTTTCCTATCTTCTTGCTACTCTTCTTGTCCTATAATGCTCTTCTCCTAGAATGTTGTAGAGACATCTAAGAATTGTAGTGACATTTAGACCAAAGTTAGAATCTTGTTAAATCCCACATGACCCTATATATAACATGTTACTTATGTGAAACTTGGGATTGCCATTTTGTATATCATATTTATTTCATGTTTTCGTAAACATTTATAGTCATTTAAAATTCAAAATACTTTTAATGCAACCCATAAAAATTGGAGTAAGCTAAATATGCTACCTTTTGAAGTTTCCTTTCCGCCATGAATTTGTTTTTCCGTCTGCCATTTCTCTGTCGGCATAGCATGGTGGATGGATGTGTGCGTAAATAGGCGGGCTTCATTTCAAATTTAAATTTCCCTCCGTTTCGGGAAACATCGGATTACCTGGAGAACAAGCCGCGAAAGCAAGCATGAAAATTTATTTTCGATGGCCGATTGTTTTGTCATGACGGATGAAGAGCTATTTTCGATCGTGGGAAAGGAGGGATCGGTGGATCTGGTGACAGTGGCCGCGGCAGTCCACTGGTTCGACCTCGAGACGTTTTACTCTCAAATTAAACGAGTGAGTCCTGCGCAAAACAGGGGTGTGATCATCGTGTGGACTTACGTAAATCGCAACGTCAGTAGTGATGTGGAATCAACGAGACGAGAAGCCGGAAAATATTGAGCTTGAGTGCACATTCCCGATCTCTTTTATTATAATTTTTCATCTGATGGAAAACCTTAAACTTGGTACATCCTTGGCGTCCGCCTCCATCTCTCCATCCACCCCAGATGGCAACAACATCAACCATGGCTATGATGTGTTTATAAACTGGCGTGGCCCTGATGTCGGGAAAACCTTGGCCAGCCATCTCTACCATATCCTTCGTTCACACGGATTGCGAGTCTTTCTGGAAACTGATAAACTCGAAATGGGAGACAGTATAACTTCTCTAATAGATGGGGTTATTGCAAAACTCTCCGTCCACATAGCAATTTTCTCTCTCAAATATGCGGAATCAGAGTGGTGTATAAAAGAGTTCGTAAACAGTTCCTATCTTCAAATATACGACAGTGGGTTATCGCAAAAATCTCCGTCCACATAGTAATTTTCTCTCTCAAATATGCGGAATCAGAGTGGTGTCTAAAAGAGTTCGTAAACAGTTCCTATCTTCAAATATACGACAGTTCCCGTCTTCAAATATGTGAGGCGTTCAGATTAGCCAAAAAAAAAAATGAAAGGTATGCTAAAGATTTATGCATGCTGGAAGAGAAGAAAACAATTGACCCTCAAACCAAACAAGGAAAGTCGCGATTCGACAATGCCACTCTTGAAAAATGGAGATTCTGTCTTTCTCGTGTTGCTCAAGTTGCTGAGAAGCGCGGGAATGGGAAGGGTGAGACCCCCATCTCCATCTCTAAGTCTCTGTCCGTTTTAGTCTTCATTAATTCGTTGTATTAATTAATTTGCGGCGTTTCTTAGCAGAAATTTTATCATGTATATTATTCAGGGATGAGTCTTATTTAATTTGTTGTATCTGTTAATTTGAGGGCAGAAATTTAACATAAAAGAAATAAGGAAATAATTTATGGATATAGATTAATATAATTATATTTTGTTTACATTGGGAAACTATTTATGTTTTGATATAGTAAACTTTGATTCTATTCTATTTCATTACATTGTGTTGTGTGGCCTGATGTATTATGAGTTTTAATTATCAAAATTGGGTTGTGTTCGAACACAACATTTATTTGACCCACTTATTTGACCTTGGAATTCTTGGCAGCCTCATAGCTCATTGGCTTGTTTTATTTAAAGTTTGTTTTCTTTATTGGCTCAACTTGTTGTCATTGAGAAGTTCTTGGGGTGCTTGCTTTGTTCAACTATAGTTCCTTCTATTTATGCTTAATCAACTTTGTTCAATAATTTCAAAACTAGATTTTAAGTTAAGGTGTTTGTTGAGGCCTTTAATAAACCCCAAATCCTAGGAGTGGGTGCCTCACTGATCTCATCTTATTATCCTTATAACTTAAGATTTTGATGTAATTAATGCTCTTAGATGATTTCAAGTTTTTTAATTAGCTTGCATGACTAACCCTATTACTTTAAATATGCAATAAGTGCCTAATTGAATGATTAATAGATGGTAATTACTATGATTTTGATGTCTCCTCTCAAATGACTTTAACTAGCCATCTTTTTGTTTTAATCGTGAATGAACTCTCTAATTGTCTCAATCTTCATGGATAGTACATTGTTGGTGTTTCCTTCCCTTTGGCTCTTACAACTTGATAAAGCTCTTTTTATTAACAAATGTGATGATCCTTGCTTGTTGTTTCATATCATCTTGCTTTTCTTTAGGTACGTTGATTGAGTAGTTGGATATTGCTTTGCCTCCAAGACTGTAATATTTCTCTTGTTTGGTTAAATAGAACTTTGGACTCTTGCATTGTTTCATTGTTGATTGGCATCTCTCATTATTTAACTTGCTTTGGTTATGAGTTGGTTGCGTCAAATTTTTTATTATGCTAGTCTTATTTATTCACTCTAATTTTAGGTGCATGTCTATTGAAGGATTGGTTTTTGTCACAAGATTAGATAGGCTAACACTTCATCACTTATTCAATCTTACCTCTTTCATGAAAGTCTTTGTTGATTAAATGATGAATGATTTCTACGGTCATTGCCTATGGTCATTGATGATGTTTTGATTGAATGTTAATGAGATATATGTACAAGAGTATTGTGAGTACTCAAATATCTCTGGTTAATATATCTCTATGTGCATGGATGTTTTCTATCTATACTTACTCTAAAATAACACAAAGGTAAATAGTTATTATGCATCTCACCTTAAAGGCATTATTAATAAAACTTACATAATTATTGAATCCACTTGTTTTGATCATCCACATCATTAATTGCATTTGAATGCTTATGACCAAATGATTGCTTGATCTCTTCTTTGAACTAAATCAAATGACTAGCTTGGTTTGATAATATTTGAGTTTCCTTCGATCACTCCAAGTCTTGATGGTGTGAGGATTGCAAACTTAATCCCTCTTACAAGGATCTCACTAAAGAACTTGAGCTTACTATGACATTTTGATGATTGTGTTTTCCTTTGCTCATTATGGATGATCTATGAAGGGTTCATTTCAATGCCTTTTTTATTTAATACAAAAACCAATGCAATTATTCATGCTTAAGATCAAATACATAGTAATTAAAGAAAAATAGGTAAGCATGGCCTTGACTACATTACATTAGTAATCTCATTATTGCTAAGTGCAACATCACCATTGGTTAATGCATGTATCCATGAAACCCAGACAATTAATTCTTATATAATCATAAACTTTAATGCATAACTTCATTTATTACATCTACATTATACATTATATTTCATCGATTACCATTGAACGATACATGGATTAAGATTCATTTATTTCCCTTTTAGTGATGATCTTGTTCTAATGTTATTTGAATGCTTCATGTGGTACATGGATTAAGATTCATTTATTTTCTTTTTAGTGATGATCTTGTTTTAATGTTTTTTGAATGCTTCATGTGACTTGGTGAATTGCTCTGACTTGAATGATTTCTTATTTCATTGATTACCATTGAACGATACATGGATTAAGATTCATTTATTTTCCTTTAAGTGATGATCTTGTTCTAATGTTATTTGAATGCTTCATTTGATAAATGGATTAAGATTCATTTATTTTCTTTTTAGTGATGATCTTGTTTTAATGTTTTTTTAAATGCTTTATGTGACTTGGTGAATTGCTCTGACTTGAATGATTTCTGGAATGATCTTGTATTGATGGTTTTCCTAAGGTAAATGTTTTTGTTTTGCATTCACAAAATAGTTTCCTAATTTGCAATAAAAACTTATATATATATATATATATATATATATATATATATATATATATATATATATATATGTGTGTGTGTGTGTGTGTGTGTGTGTGTGATG
>ML781462.1:209655-219674 GCA_009831015.1 Picea engelmannii | reverse complement strand
TGCAAAAAAAAAAAAAAAAAATGTATGAAAATTAATCAGTTTGGTTATTAATTGCCTAATTAACCTACTTCTACAAATTATCAAACTTCCATATAAAACATTAAATTGAATTATTTTATTAAGAAATTATTTTTATCTCTATTCAATCAATTGACAACTTGGGAAGGATGTGTGGTTACTATATTTATGCATACTTCCTTATTAACTTATTGATGAAGTAGAAAATCTCTTATTTTTAGGATGATTCAATATAAATCCAGTTTCACATCCATCCCTCATTCTTTTTATTTTTCTCTTCTCATTCATAAGTCTAAAACAAGAAGAAAAAAGATGAAGATCACTTCGTACAAATAAATAAAAAATCTTTGAAAGTTGAAAATTCTATGAATCTCACGCAGCAAATTAATTAAGACTAAAATGGACAGAGATGGAGATGGGGGTCTCACCGCACCCATCCCATCCCATCCCATTCTTCCAAATCAAAACCGTTCTTCTCAGCAACTTGAGCAACACGAGAAAGACATAATCTCCATTTTTCAAGAGTGGCATTGTCGAATCGCGGTTTTCCTTGTTTGGTTTGAGGGTCAACTGTTTTCTTCTCTTCCAGCATGCATAGATCTTTAGCATACCTTCCATTTTTTGGCCAGATCTCTGAACACCTCACATCTTTGAAGACGGGACTAATAGTATTCCGCGATTGGAACTGTCTACGAGCTCTTTTAGAGACCACTTTGATTCTGCATATTTGGGAGAGAAAATTGGTATGTGGACAAAGGCTTTTGTAATAACCCAATGTATTAGAGAAGATATCTCGTCTCCCATTTCGAGTTTATCAGTTTCCAGAAAGACTCGTAATCCGTGTGAACGAAGGATATGGTAGAGATGGCTAGCCAAGGTTTTCGTGACATTAGGGCCATGACAGTTTATAAACACATCATAGCCATGGTTGATGTTATTTTTGTTATCACTTATAGTCACCCTCAGATTGCGAGAGGATAAGCCCAGTACCCATCAGAATATTTGGTGTATGTTGGTTTTATATGAGTGGAGGTCAATGGACAAAACTCAATATGAATGATGTTCAACACAGAAATGGACAAGAAATGCACAGGGAAGTGAGGGTCACATTAATTTCAGTTAGCGAATTGAGTTTAAGTGTGAGTAGAGGGAAGACTTAATGAGAAAGGTGAACAAGACTGCTATGGGCATCAAACTTTCAAGCAGCTTCGAGAAGAAAAACTCAGACTCAAGATCACTCTCAAGCTCAAGTTTCAGACACTGAAATATGTCCAAACAACACAGTCACAACAACATAATGATCAAATCTACATCACAATGAAGCTGCAACAACTCGACTTGATCCTCCATGCCCGATCCATTCAGTGTAAGAGGGAAAAGATAACAAGGGAGCTGACTAAAACTTGTCACGATACCACTATAATCAAAGCTACATTACAACAACATAACAACTCTCGACTGAATCCTCCATGCTCGAGTGTTTTAGCACAGTTTTTACAGAGAGATGAAAATAAGCTGACTTTTATTAACATGAAAGTCTCAAATTTGATACATAACTAGATAACAGTTCTGGCATCAAAACATTACAAAACAGGGAACTCTGCTCAACCAGTTGACGACCTTAACAAAATATCAAAACTACCTACTTATACTAGGAACTATCCACAACCACCAGGGGCGCGCTTTGGCCACTACATTCAAGGCTTGTCGTCTTCATCTTCTTTTGTCAGAGTGCGCATGCATTCTTCTTTCAGACACGAGCTCAGATCAATATGGGCTTGCAGGAAAACCCGTCCACAGGGGAACTTCAGGGTGATAGTCTGCTTCCATGGCCAATCCTTCTGTGCCTTCCATTTATGAAGTGAGTCGAGGTTTCAACCACCAGCTCTGTGTCCATTAACTGATATCCCCTCAGGATCGAGACCAGGTCAGGTAACCAAGGGACAAGTACTTGCTGTGATTAAATGTGATGCTAAATGAACATACGAACTCGGGGCCATTGGTCTGATCAAGATCTGTGGCTAGGACGATTATGCTATTTGAGGTGTATTCGTTGAAGTTTACCTGTTCACCAATTTTGGGATACATAAGACTTTGCATGGAGACAGTGCCAAATTTGGCGTTTTAAGAGCCTTGGACGCGAAACAGAGGATGAGCGTCGTGTGACTTTGGCCTTGCTCCAATGTGACCTCGGGTTGTGACCCGACACCTATCCCATATGATGCTTCGGGATTTCGCGCTTCGTGAGTCTTCACATCATTGGTCTCCAGATTTCTCGATACTCGAGTCGACGAAATCACCTTGCTCAGACCGAAGATCATATCTTCTTCGCAATCGACGGCTGCGATTGCTTCTTTGGGACTCCGAATCGACCATCTCCATGTGATGGGTGCCAACCTTTCCTTTTGGACTCACCTTCCATATGACCTCGGCCTGTGACCTTGGACCCACTCTCTGAGTGCTTTGCGAACTCGCATTGCGGGAAACTTGTGCATTGCTCCCAGCAAACCTCTGATTCGGGAAAATGCGAATCTGTTGATCTATCGCCACTTGCCCTTCTAGATCGGACGGTCCAACTTTACTTCGCACTTCACGCTTCAGGACCACGGGACTTCGGTACTTCGGCACTTTGGCGGCTTTGACACTTCGACACTTCGGCGGCTTCGACACTTTGACAACTTCGACACTTCTCATTTCAAAACTCCTGAAGCTCATTCTCATGAACCTTCGGATCGACTGCTACCTGTCCCCCTAAGATCAGACAACTCCCACTTATTTCGGGCTTCGGGATTTCGGACCTTTGACGAACAACTTTAACAATATTTCGAACTTCCAATTCCTACGATAAATTTCCACCATTGATCTCTCCCAATGAGATATATGACCCAGATTTAATCTTTGCCTTGATTTGCCTGATTGGATCTCCTTCGTTGAAAGATAAACTTGTCTGCGCGCTTGATTCGAGTCCAGAACGAACTTCTTTGAACACTGCGCTTTGACGTTTCTTGTGCAAGCCGCGAACTTGGACAACCTGTTGTCCTTGATAACTATATGTCATAATAGTTGCCATCTGAGTGGATGGAGAGATGGAGGCGGATGCCAAGAATGTATCAAGATTAAGGTTTTCCATTAGATGCAAAAATGTAATAAAAGAGATCGGGAATGTGCGCTCAAGCTCAAGATTTTCCGGCTTCTCGTCTCATTGATTTCATAAGTGCAAAGTGGCGATGAAAATAAGTCTTCGGACTTTTCGTCTCGTTGATTCCACATCATTACTTACGTTGCGATTCACGTAACTCCATACGGCGATCACACTCCTAGTTTGCGTAGGACTCGTTTAATTTGAGAGTAAAAGTTCTCGAGGTCGAACCAGTGGAATGCTCTTCATCCACGATCGAAAATAACTCTTCATCCGTCATGACAGGACAATCGGCCATCGAAAACAACTCTTCATGCTTGCTTTGGCGGCTTCTTCTCCACGTGATCCGATGCTTCCCAAAATGGAGAGAAATTTAAATTTGAAATGAAGCCCGCCCATTTACACATACATCCATCCACCATGCTATGCCCGGAGAAATGGCAGACTGAAAAGCAAATTGATGGTGGAAAGGAAGCGGACCGCTGAGAAACGAAAACGGTGAACTACCCGAGAGGGGAGTTCTAGGCCGAATCGAGGCACAAATGTCAATGAAGTCGGAGGTTCGTCCAGATGGGACATATGGATCGGAAACTCAAAAGTAGCATATTTAGCTTACTCCATAAAGAGAGTTTTTTGTAGTCTTTTTATTGACTTTAAAAATTGAACATGACATTTTTTAAATTGTGACTTTTTTTTCATTTTATATAAATATTTACAAGTAATGCGTACTTGTACTACCAATGTACTGTAGTATGAGGTGAAACCCTATCTAATTTGCGAGCCGCTGGATGGTGGGGCAACAGCTATCTCATCAGTAAACTCTATCTAATTTGCTACGCTGAATGCCTCGACCTCTCCATGCAATGGACAGTTGCGGCAAACTCCCACTTGTCTACCACAACCCAACCCAGTCGACCATTGCCTGAACCAGAGCTTCTGATTAAATCTTACAATCAATTCAATAGGGTTGGAACTTTATAATTGATTGAAGATAAATGTCCCAGAGGTCTTTTCCGGGTAGATAGATGCTCAAATCGCATTTAATCTTTATTTCCGATCTCTCTCACAGCGAACAACCGTACACGAGATTAAAGCGAATTTGCATTTCGAATCACGCTACGAACACTGAAAACCAAAAGACTTTTGCCGGGATTCCACTCAACAGGAAGAACCAGCAGGGGGCAACGACCAACAACTGGACATCAAATTAAAGCAAATTTGCATTCGAATACCGCTACGAAACACTGAAAACCACAAGAGTTTTGCCTGGATTCCACTCAAAGAACCAGCAGGGGGCAACACTCCAAGTGACCGCGGGCCCTCTTCTGCTCAAATACACACCGCTCCAGTGAGCGATTGAGACTGATCACATGCATTTGTGACGAACCAGGCAGGACCACGACAAAAGCGCTGGACCACCACATTAACTTGGACCGTCCTTTGCCTCAATCGCAATTCAATGGACCAGGCAAGTTAAACTACAGAAATATCAGGGTAGGGTAAGTGAATATTAGGTTTCACTCGGGTATCTTGCAGACTGACATTGAATGCATTGTCGGCCAATTTTGTTATTTCAATATTGAGTTCGGAATAATATTGACTGTTACTCTTCTTGTGAATGTCGTTATGAAGTGCTATATATAGAGAACGAATGTATCGTCTGACCACAAAATCTTGTGCAAGCTTTCTATCCCTCGTTTTTAGAAATAGTTGCTTTGCTCTTGAATTCAATGGCAAGAAGGATGAGGAATCCTCAAGTTCTTCTTTTGAAGCAGATAATCAGAGCCCTTTTCAAGGTTGCCCATGGCTATAAGGGAACTGGATATTGCCATTCTCCAAAGAAGGCAAGGTATTTCGCCATGAAAGATGAGGTCATGGGTCGATCATGCAGTGCTCTGCCCACAGATGTTCCCAAGGGACACTGCGCGGTGTATGTTGGAAGTGAACGCAGTAGATATGTCATCCCCACGACTTATTTGAATCATTCGCTGTTCAGGGTATTGCTGGAGAAGGCCGAGGAAGAGTATGGGTTTGATCACCAGATGGGACTCACCATTCCCTGTGAGGAAATTGCTTTCCATTATCTGACATCCATGTTGGGTAAAAAGGAGGAAGTACCAGCAACTTTGAAGTTGGATGAGTTCCTCCATATCCATTAACACAGAGATGGAGTGCATTCTGTTAAAATGAGCCTGAACTCCGCCAAGATCGTATTCCAAGCATGGGAATGGCAACATGGCCTGGTTAAAACCACAGAGATGTCCTTTGAAATTGAAGTTGAAAGGCAAAGCAAATATCTGCTTTGGTTTTCTCTTTTTATTTTGGATTTTTGGGTTTCTCAAGAGCTTTCAATCATCGCTTCTAGCTGTTTTGAATTTTGATTATCGGACTCAGATGACACGGGCACTTTCCAGATTACCCTCTTCAGAAAAGATACATGAAAGCAGCTCGAGGGCAGGGCACAGTTTTGGATTTTGCGACGCTTAAGAATTTTCATCACTGGTATTTTGGATTTTAGTTCTTGCAATCCAGTGGGCAAGCGAACTCTGCAAATCACATTCCAGAGGCGATCGAAAAAACAGGTGGAAGAAAGGGGACCATAGCCGAAGCAATTTTCGGGCATAGGGCTCACTGAGAATGCCTTTAATTAAAATTGGCCATGCTACTAAACTGTACAGCTGTAAACAATCTCAAAATCAATCAATTGAATCAATTGAGAAAGATAATATCTAGTTTAGTGACTTGTTCTGTTTTATTTCATCTGTTTTTTTGTCCCTTTCAAATGTAATTCCCAGGCTCGGTAACGAGTTGGTAATTCTGCTTTGAAAAACGCAAGTTTTAAAGCAGAATTCGGAATATATTATGGTTTCCAATTATATCCAGTCATACCAAATCAATTGATCTTCTGTTTTCTTTTATTCGATTTTTGTCTCTTTAATGGAATTCCCAAGCTGGTTAACGACTTGGTAACTCTGATTGGACAAATGCAAATTTTATAACAGAATTCGGAATATATTATGATTCCTAATTATATCCCTTCATACCAGACAGAGTTACAGATGTCAGGGAAGATATTATACATGGTTTCATGCGAGAAAGAAACGGTGAGTAGGATGTTTCTAAGATTAGAGGATAACACAGTGTAAGGCCATAAATTTTTCTCCAAATGAATAAACATAACTTTTGAAAATTGCAATACATTTTTACATAAATCTTATAGTGACTTTTAGAGAGAATCCAAAATATTGAATATACTTGGAACACAGTTGCCCATAAGCCATTAAAAATGACACAAAATGATGGGCCAAAAGATAATTTGCAAAAGAATATTGAAGGGTAACGGAGAATCTAAGAGTATTGTGTATAATAAAATAAAATGTTAAAGATATTAAAGACAAAATATATTATGATTCCAAATTTTATATCCCGTCATACGAGACAGTGTTACAGATGTCAGGGAAGATATTGTACATGGTTTCATGCGATAAAGAAACAGTTAGTAGGATTCTTCTAAGATTAGAGGATAACACAGTGTAAGGCCATATTTTTTTCTCCAAATGGATAAACATAATTTTTGAAATTTGCAATACGTTTTTACATAAATCTTATAGTGACTTTTAGAGAGAATCCAAAATATTGAATATACTTGAACACAGTTGCCCATAAGCCATTAAAAACAACACAAAATGATTGGCCAAAAGATAAATTGCAAAAGAATATTGAAGGGTAACGGAGAATCTAAGAGTATTGTGTATAATAAAATAAAATGTTAAAGATATTAAAGACAAAATATAATCAATTAACAATGATCGATCTAAGAGTATTGTGTATAACAAAATATAATCAATTGACCTATGGGACCAACACGGCTCTATGTGGTTATGGGGTCGAACATACATAAATTTAAGGGGATAAAAAGGAAAATAGAAGGGAGAAATCCCTCTCCCTCTTTCCCGTTTCCCAAACTCTAAACAAAGGTTATATAAGGAGGCTCCTATCCCTTTACACCTCACTCATCAAAGGTTATATAAGGAGGCTCTATCCCTTTACACCTCACTCATTGAGCATTTGTGAGAATTTGTGAAATTGACAAGTTACTACGAAGAGACTTGATTAAGTGTGAACTTGGAGATGATGTGGCATTGTGTTCAGGTTGTTTTCTGGTGGATTTGGCATTTATATTAGTGTTCTACTTATCATCTAAAATCTTGGAGGGGAGGGGATTTGAGATTTGAATTTTCCTTCCCATTCAAAGGTACATCTTCAAACCCTTATTATTTTTCTAATAAAATTATAGATTTTTGTCTTATCAAATAAGTGAAGTTAGAGATAAAATATGTGAAACAAACACACGGTGAGGCTATGCTCACTTCTGTATTATTCAATGAAGATAGATTGCATCCTTATATAGGAAAAGACTCTATCGAGTCGGTTACATGCAAACCAAAGACAACTAGACTCTTAACTAAGAACTAACTCTTAACACGCCTACAACTGACTCTCACAAATGAAGCTTATAACTGGTGCTTACCACTGGCACTTACAACTGGTGCTTACTCCATTATTTCCAAGTCTTCCCCTTAATGGAAAATGGATTGACTTCTACACCTAACATCTCCCTAAACAGTTCAAACTTAATCTTTCCAAGAGGCTTAGTGAAAATATCAACATCATTTTCACTAGTATTACAATACATAAGAGCTATTTCATTTGACTGCAACTTTTCTCGAACAAAATGAAACCGAGCTTCAACATGTTTTGTCCTTGCATGAAAAATCGGATTCTTCGCAATATTGATTGAACTTTGATTATCACATCTGATCATCATAGGTTCCCTTCGTTCTTCTCCAACATATTGAAGAAGTCTTCTTAACCAAACAACTTCACAAGTTGCTGCACACAAGATTTGATATTCTGCTTGAGTAGAAGACAAAGATACAGTAGGATTCTTTTTACTGCTCCATGAAACAACCCCGGATCCAATGTTGAACGCATATCCAGTGGTTGATCTTCGATCATCCAGAATTCCATCCCAATCAGAATCTGAATAGCCTGTCAACTCAACATCAGATGCATCAGTATATTTAATACCATAATCAAGTGTACCTTTTAGATACCTAAGTACTACCTTTGCTACGTTCCAATGGATTTCATGAGGTTTCGCCATGAACTGACTTAACACACTCACAGAATATGAAATATCAGGTCTGGTTGTGGTGAGATTGATAGATTTTAGGGTAAATTTCAAAACAGCAGTCTCTTTTTAATTTTAATGCAATAATGACTTAGATCTAAAACACAAACAGCATAAGAGCAGGGCTTAGAA
The DNA here is from genome assembly GCA_009831015.1 of Picea engelmannii. NCBI lineage: Eukaryota > Viridiplantae > Streptophyta > Pinopsida > Pinales > Pinaceae > Picea > Picea engelmannii. The sequence goes on along the minus strand of ML781462.1, from coordinate 211,191 downwards.
GATAATCAGATTCAACTATAGTACTTTAAACTAAAATCAAAACAAATTTGATAAACAAGTTTCAGATAATAGACAATGATTAGAAACTCACTAACTACAACAACAGATCTATCTCTTACTTTAATCTGAGATCTAGAATAAGGAGTTATCAATAGTCCTTCATAACAACAGAGTATACAAAGTTTGTTCAATGCTTATTCAAATAGACAAAGTTTATTTAATAAAACAACTTTATAGTTACCTTAGATCTGTAGCTAGAAATAAGTTGGAAACATACCTGGTGACAACCTTACCTCAGAAGATAGAACAAAGCCACAGTAGAGATCAATCCTGAATGTTATGCTCAGACAAAGATTCAGTTCATGATCTATCAAAGATCTTTATGCCACAGGTTGGAGGAAAATTTCATGCCACCAAGTCAAAAGGTTATAGGGACAAACATCACAGTTTCAAACCCTCAAAAACAAAACCTTTCTCAAGAATGCTTTTAGATCTAGGATTACTAGACTGATTATAAACCCTAGTCACAGCAGAGAGCTCTTAAGATCCCATACACAGCAGCGACAGCTAGCAGAGAGAGAGGACGCGGCTCTTAGAGAAAGATCACGGCAGCCAACAACAGGGGTGCAGTACCTAACAGATAGGTCACGACAATCTTCAGAACTGAGGCTATCCAGCAATAGGGCCACGAATCTCACAGTCAAGAAGACAGCACATCAAAAAGGGCCGCGACTATCCTGCAAAGGAGGCTACTGCAGCAAAAAGGAGAGGCAACTCCAAGCATGAAAAAGGGGACGAAACTCTCCAACAGCAGATTAGATAGAGGCCGCAAGCTCAAAGGACTTCCACACACTTCAACAGCAGAACCAAGACTGAGGCCGCAAGCTTTAGGAGCTCCATGCTACAACAATAGAATGTATGAATGTAGAGTAGAGGGGAGGGTCTATTATATAGAAAAAGGTTAGGGCAAGGTTGGGGTTTAGGGTTAGGTTAAGTTGTAATAAAAGTCACATGTTTAAATTATGAATTTAACCATGTGACAAGAATCATAACCCCAAAAATAAAACAAAATCCCACAACAAGGGTAAGGGGGGTTTACAAAACCCCAATAAACCAATAAGGACCCCAAAACAATCAACCAAGGGCAAGAGAGGGTTAACAAGGTGGCATTACTCATTCCTTCAAATCATATGGTGAACCTATTACTTTATCATCACTACATATGGGACTTTATCCCTCTTGTGGTTATGTCCTTCTTCAAGGAAGGTCATGTACCATCAAGTACTTGATCAAAATCAAGTAGCCCCAAGAAAAGGTCATGGGGTCTTATCCACCAAGGTCAGAGACCAAGGATCAACCCAAGCGTTAAGCAAGGATTCCCTGGAACACATCCAGGGTCTTGCATCAACCACCAAGGAACACATCCAAGGATCAATCCAAGCACGAAGCAAGGATTCCCTGGAACACATCCAGGGGCCCTAGAACACATCTAGGGTCTTGTATCAACCACCAAGGAACACATCCAAGGATCAATCC
>ML781462.1:185787-202389 GCA_009831015.1 Picea engelmannii | reverse complement strand
TCTTTATACCTCTCAGGAAGCCGAATCTATCTTGAAGATCTTCTCAACTGATTATCTTCCTCCCCACTTTGTGAAGATCTGTCTTCACCTCTAGGTGAACTGTGACTGCTTGAATTGTCCATATCACTGAGTCCTTCTTGTTGTTGCTCCTTCGGTCGCTGCAAGGATGGTTGCTATCGTTGCGGGGATGGTTGTTGTTGTGTGGGTTGTTGTTGTTGCTACTCTTCTTTAACTCCTTCATCAAGAAGTCTCTGTCATTCCTCATGACTATTGTCGTCATGATTTCCTGCTTCCTACTCATGGAAAAGTACATCTCTACTTGCAAATACTTTGTGAGTAGCAGGATCAAACATTTTGTATGCTTTAAATTCAGAACAGTACCCAATGAAAATACATTTAATGGTTTTAGCATCCAATTTCCTCCTATTCTCCTTTGGAATATGAGAAAATGCCTTACACCCAAATACTTTCAAATTATGAACTACAAGTTTGGAACCATTCAAGGCTTTGAAAGGAGTAACATTATCAAGACACCTTGTTGGACTTCTATTCTTTAAATAAACTGCAGTATTTATGGCTTCAGCCCAAAATGCATTTGAGAGATTATTACCTTTCATCGTACTGTGTGCACACTCTACCAGAGTTCTGTTTTTCCTTTCAGCGACTCCATTTTGCTGTGGAGTGTGAGGTACTGTAAACTGCTGTACTATTCCATTATCTTTGCAATATTTTTTGAAGTCCCCTGATTTATACTCTCCCCCTTGATCTGAACAGAGGATTTTGATGGATTTTCCTGTTTTCTTTTCCACCATGGTTCTGAATTCCTTAAAGTACTCGAAAACATTACTTTTTCATCTAAGGAAGTAAAACCATGTGTATCCCATGCAATCATCAATAAATAACAGAAAGTAAAATGCACCTCCTAAAGACCTAGTCTGCATAGGCCCACAAACATCAGTATGCACAAGATCTAGCACATCTATCTTTTTCTTATCAGGATTAGAGGGGAATTCATCTCTGTGCATCTTTCCTAATGCACATCCATCACAAGCAACCTTCTCATTCTTTAACACGGGAAGTCCTTCAACCATATTCTTTTTCTGTAATAACAATAAATCAGGATGATTGATGTGTCCATACCTTTGATGCCAAAGAATATCTGTTGGCATAGTTGCATAAGTCAATGCATGATGTGCTTTGCTGGTAACATCAAGTTTGTATAGACCTCTTGCTCTGACTCCTGTTGCAATAATTTGGAAGTGGTCTAGCAGATCCTTCACTATGCAATAATTCTTGAAGAATTCAACCTTCAAGTTCTAATCTGTAATGGTGGACACAGAGATCAAATTTTTCTTTATTCCTGGCACATACACCACATTGAAAATGTGACGAACAATACCACTCGACAATGTCATAGGAATGTCTCCATATCCCTTAATATGATGAGCACAGTCATCTCCAAGATATATGCTGGCACCATTCTGTGTTTCTTTAAAATTAGCATACCAATTTTTGTTACAAGTCATATGTATTGATGCTCCGAAATCCACAAACCAGGCATTAGAATCATCCGTTCCAGCAGATAAAGCAGCGTTAGACACAAACAGCCTAAGATCTCGTGAGTCAAAATTCGGGGGTTCATCAATATCATCACTAGCAATAAATAATCTGAGATCTTGATTTGAAGATTTTTCTGCATAATGACCTGAATGTGTTCTAGGTTTATTCCTAGCCTCATTACTTTTCTTCTTATGACAGTCTTTAACAATATGTTCAAGTTGACCACAATAAAAACAACTCTTTGACTCATTCCTATTAGATTGCATACCTTGATTTGGAGGTTGTCTTCTCTACGATGAACTACCTCTCTACCATGAACCACCTCCTCTGCCTCTTACTCCTGATCTCCCTCTTGCAGATCTATTATTTGACCACAGTGCCAAATCTTTACTCGGAGGCTTCATATTTCCGTGCCTCTTTTCCTCTTGCAGCAAAATACCTATCAGTTCTTCAAATGTAGGAGGTTTCTCCCTTGCTGCGAGACCTGTTATGAACATATGATAATCTTCTAGCATACCATTTAAGGTAATAGTGACTAGATCAGTGTTGGAAACAATTTCCCCTATATTTACTAGCTTGTCTTTCACCTCTTTAATACGACCCAAAAATGAACTAACAGATTCATTTCCATCCATATTAATGCCTAGCAATTTAGTTTTCAGGAACAAAATGCGATTTGTGTTGTTAGTTTCATACAATGCTTTAAGTGTTGTCCATGTTGCAGCAGAAGTTGTAGCTTCTCTAATATGTGGAATTATGCTATCTTTAACAGACATGCACAACAATACCTTTGCCTTGTTTTCGCGCTTCTCCCAATCTTGGATATGTGTTGTTGTCGCACCGGCAACCGCATCAGGGTTCAATTTAGTTCCCTTCGCAATGTTCCAGACACCATAGCCCTCCATGAGTGTCCGCATCTTCAATTTCCAGTTAATGAAGTTCGAGCCATCTACTTGTTGGCTTTGTTGAGGTAGGTCTCTGCCAGTGGATTCGCCATCACTGCAAGATATTCTCTGCAAGTAAATCACCAAGGATATGCAACTTTCTGTTGAGTTGTCTCCTGTGATGATTAGTCCATTGCTCTGCCTTCGGATCCACTAATCCAAATCTACCTCTATTCTCAGCTTAAATCATACATGCATGCACCTTAATATCCAAAAAATCCACTTTTTAAATGGCCACTTCACTATTTAAAAGACTTATAACTCCCTTTTCACCTCAATCTTTAAAAAGTATCCACTTAATAAAACAATATAATGTTGCACTCTGATTCAAAGATTTACATATAAAAATTAAAGCTCATATAAAGGTTCATATATAAAAACTTTTATATAAAAACTCCACGATTTTCCATATAACACCAAACTCTTATATAAAAAACTCTTATAAAGTGATTGTATAAAATCTTATGCAATGCTCCAAAACTCACCATATAACCTCATGCACCCTCAAGCTCATGTTGCCTCCCTCAAGAACCTACGCATGCAAACGCACGATTTGCTCACAGCATGCAAACTCACGCTTCAAACTCCATGCATGCAAAAATACTCCAAGCATGCAAAGCTCATGCAAATTCTTCTGAGAATGAATCAGACTTCTGACAGCGCACGCAAAGCTTCACCAAAAAAAATTCACGCATCCACCAGATCTCCACGCATCTGCTAACAGGTAACTCGGCCCTTCAATTCAGTGCAGCCAATGCCATAGACTGTCTACTAAAGCATACAGTCTGCTGAGATAACCCGTGGCCTCCTCTTCCATGCAACTCGAACCCATGCATCTCTTCACAGATCAAGAACTCACGCAACCCTCACATAACTCATGCTATCCATGCCCTGTCCCCATGGCTCTGATACCAAGATAAAATATGTGAAACAAACACACGGTGAGGCTATGCTCACTTATGTATTATTCAATGAAGACAGATTACATCCTTATATAGGAAAAGACTCTACCGAGTCAGTTACATGCAAACCAAAGACAACTAGACTCTTAACTAAGAACTTACTCTTAACATGCCTACAACTGACTCTCACAACTGAAGCTTATAACTGGTGCTTAGAACTGGCGCTTACTCCATTATTTCCAAGTGTTAGGATTTGCAATTTGTTTTCTATGTTAATGTCGCCATGGTTCCCAAGAAAGTGAAAGACAAAACATGGGATCATTATGATATGGTTGTCAAGAAAAGAATTACAAACATTGCAAGAACAACTTAAAGGGTAGGGGGAAGAGTGAGAATTCTATATGGAAAGAACACTTCATTGGCGTTATAGGAAAATTCAAAGCATGGATATCAGTTGAGGTGGATATTAGATGTGAAATGTTAGAGTCTATTGAGGAACACCAACAAGAAAAGGAATTGTTCAGGAGGGAGATCGTGTATGTAATACCTTTGTTATGGAACCATTTTTGCCACCATATTTTCCAAGGAATTTACTTTCCCTTAATGCATACATCTTCAAATTGGCATCTAAACATCGTATTTCCTTCTACATATGTTTCATTCCATCATTTTTCTCCCTTTTAAGTTTACCCTAGGGTCCAATTTTTCAAATCTACTTCTGAAATTTTGAATTGAAATACTATGGTTTGTACTCTATTCAATACAACTAGTGTCACTCAATTTGGATATTTCTAGAATTAGATAACATTGGTTTACCCAAAACACTTGTTTGAGACAAGTTTTAGGACCCAGTAAAAAACTCTATCTTCCTTAACATGTTATTTGAAAAGTATACTATATACTCAATTCTAAAATTTGTATCATGGTTACTTTGCTATTCCTTCTCAAGCTCCTAAAAATTTCTATATCTCAAACTTCTCAGAAATTGTTTTATAAAAAAAATTCCAAGATAACTCATTTGAAACAAATTTTAGGACTCATTAAAAACCCTAATTTCTATAACCTATATTTCTGAAGGTATAGTGAACTAAAACCTAAACTTTTTACCATGGATATTGTTCTATGTCTCCTTAGGATCCCAAAATTTCACTATCTAAAACTTCCCAACAAAAAGTTATAGCGAAATATCAAGATTACTTGTTTGAAGGAGCCAAACCCAAGGAACCTATGCTATGAAAATATGCACCAAACACCCAAACAACATAAAAATAGAAAGAGAATTAACTCTACGCTTTGTGATTCATATAGAATAATGAATGAGAATCCTCTTCAAGGGGAAGCACATTTTACAATATAGTAAATGCACAATATGATCATCTCTAAAACTTGGTCTCCTTGGTATATTTAGGAGACAAAGGGTACAATTACAATTAAAGGGTCTAGCTGACCATTAAAGGGACTAGATGACCAATAAGGACAACACCAATATAACAATAGAAATGTAATAGCTCAATATCTAGGGCTTAACACCTGACCTTTGCTAATGTTTATAATGTTGCAATGCATCAACTAATTATAATGTTTGAATGGTGGTATTTTGAACATCAGGTGACCATAATAAGATTGTTTTTCTGTTAGGGACCTAACCTCCCTAACCCCTCACATAGATAGAATAATATATTTGCATGTAATAAAGGCTGACATTAAATAATAAGGCCTATTTAATAAATTGAAATAAGTCAATGTAAGAAGACCTAATAAAAGCTTCTGCTTCTAGAAGGATCTTCCTCTAGAATCATCTTTAGAAGACAAAATTAGTATAAATAAGACTAGGAGACATCAAAAGTTTTGTCTTGAGAATTATTGTAATAGACAGGTGCTCTGTTGGAGGTTTCCCCCTCGAAGAGGCAGTTGAATATCGATTCCTGTCAATAAAGGTGTTATTTTGGCGTTTTGGTTTCATATATTGTGTTTTTATGTTGCTATTCTCTGCAATATTTTTGTTTTTTGTTATTTTAATAGATCTGGTACCTTACAAGTGGTATCAGAGCACTTTCCTTGGTAGGAATTGTGGGTTATTTTGTTTTCAGAAGTAGAGATGTTTTTACTTATTAAACCTACAGAGATCTATCATTTAGCGCATAAATCTGTGGTCGAGGAAGAATATATGCAAGAACTAGAAGTGGTACTTAAGTGCACATTGTTGGGCACCCTTGTAACCCCTGTTGGTACCCCTTTGAGTGGTAGCATATTAGAAAACACCTATATACAGACTGACATAGATATCCTAAAGCCCTTTGTATATAAACTTATCGGTCACCTGAATGCTATAGTGCCACCGAGAATAACACTTGAGAAGATACTCTTTAATACCTGGGTAATCGAGTTGTACGACTAAGGGTACAGTATAGCCTCCTTAGTTGGTGCCCTGAGATATTGGGCCATGTACTACTATTCGACCCCACACGTATATCAGAGAGTTATAGAATAAGGAAAACTCTTTTATGTAGGAACCCTTACAAAACCCTAAACATTGGGACAAAAATAGAAGAAACAAGGCACATACAATCTTTTTTACTGCACAACCTTACCTCCTGTGTTCTGGTTGTCAAATTACTACATCTTTTTTCCTATTAAGAATTTTGGCATTTTGACATTGCATTATTATTCATATCGGAGTATAACTCCGCGAGAGTATTAAAAAAAAAGAGTTTGGGGCATGCCCTACACCCTTATTTGAGACCTATCCCATTGTACCCCTCTTTTCGTTTTGATCACAGTGATACCTATCATTTTTTAGACTTGTTTTTCCATGGACCCACCCGCCCTTTTCAAACACCTTTCGTTCCCACCTCTTCCTTTGTTTTCCCCTCACCATGGAACCCACTCACAACAAAGACCTTGAAAACTGCATCACCACCCACATAGACTCCAAAATGGACTACATGAAAGAGGAACTGAAGAAGTACATCAATTCTCACTTTGCCAGTTATCTTGCATCCCACCTTGATTCTCATGTTGAATCATTTGTTGCTAAGGTCCCGGAAAAATTGTCAATTCCTAGAATCCATACCTCATCTAACCAACCTTCTAACCTTGAAGGTACAACTTCCTCCAATTCCCAATAGTTTCAGTCTAACACTTTTCATCGTGATCTGCGTCTTCCACAAGTGGAGGAGAATAAATTTGTGGCTCAGATCCCACTGGTTGGGTCATTCAAATAGAACATTACTTCTCCTTACATGGAATCAATGATGACTTGGACAAACTTCATTACGGTGTCCTCTATTTGGATATTGAACATCGACAATGGTGGAAATGGCGTCAAAAATCATGCCAAGGATATGTGGCTTGGACACAATTTGTGGTTGAACTTTATGACCACTTTGATATTGATACACACTCCCTGATCCGTTTGACCAAATTGAAATAGTCAGGTACTATGGAAGAGTTTATCACTACATTTGAGCAATTATCTTTCACAACAGTGGGCATGTCTGATACTTTTTTCCTAGAATGCTTTATCAATGGCCTCAAGGATGAAATATGAGTCCAAGTCCTTATGACTCGCCCCCAGACTTGGTTGGAAGCTACTCAATGTGCCAAGGAAGCACGCCAGGTTTTTTTTTCCAACACCGCAAACATTTTTTCCCTTCGTGGCCTTGCTCTCAAATTCCTTCCCCTCATCCCACCACTCTCAAGATCCAAAAATTAACCTGGGCAGAAATGGTTGAATGACAACTCAAGGGTCTTTACTATAATTGTGATGAAAAATCATTTTCGAGGAATAAGTGTAAGGAAGAAGAGTTGTTTATGGCCATCTCTGAGGATGCTGATGACGAAGAGGTCGAGGCTTCTCTTGTGGAAGAGATACCTGAGCCAACTCCTCTCACTCCACCATCTTATCCAACAAAAGTTGAACCGGTCATTTCATTGAATGCACTCACTGGCTTCCCTTCTCCCCAAACCCTCAAGTTAATTGGCTACATTAAAAATGAGAATGTCGTCATCCTAATTGACAGTGGTAGCACTCATAATTTCATTCATCGTCGCATTTCTCAAGAAACCCATTGCTATATCCATGCAATCAACAATTTTCAAATCATGATTGCCAATGGAGGTTCCATGAAATGTGGGGGGCATTGTGAAAATGTCCCTCTCCAAATTGGCCAGTACAACCTGAAATCTCATATGTTTGCTATCGATATTGGTGGTTGTGACATTGTATTAGGTTTGGAATGGTTACGCACTCTTCGTCCCATCCTCATGGATTTTAAGGAATTAACCATGTAATTTCAATAGGACGACCAACAATATAAGTTCCAAGGAATCAGAGCAGGCTCCCCTGAGATCATCGGTTCCCATCGAATGGAAATGCTCCTCAAAAAAATCCATTCATTCATTATTTCCCAAATCCATGCCATTTAAGCAGTTGAGACACCATCTACGCATCCTTACCTCCAATCTATACTCTCCAAACACCAAACTATTTTTTTCGCTCCCTGTGGCCTTCCCCATTCTCACAGTGTTAATGATCATTCCATTCCTCTAGTTTCGGGAAACCTTCCTCCCAATGGTCACACATATCGTCATCCCTTTGACCAGAAGAATGAAATTGAGAAAAGGGTTCAAGAATCACTGGATGCGGGTTTCATCTTCCATAGTTTGAGCCCCTATTCGTCTCTCGTGGTCATGGTCCTCAAGAAAGAAGGTACATGGCACATGTGTCCCGACATTCATGCTCTCAACAAACTCACCATCAAATACAAGTTTCCCATTCTTGTCATTGATGATCTATTGGATGAATTGAGTGGTGCTTAATACTTTACTAAACTTGTTCTTCATTCTAGCTACCACTAGATATGTATGAATATAGGGTGACATTCTCAAGATGACATTTCGAACTCATGAGGGCCACTATGAGATCCTGGCCATGCCCTTTTTCCTTTGTAATGCACCGTCCACTTTCCAAAGTCTCACGAATCATGTCTTCTATCCTTTTCTCCATCATTTTGTCTTAGTTTTCTTTAATGATATTCTCATCTATAGTAAAACATGGAAGACCCATATTTTCCATGTGGATAAAGTTTTCCATCTCCTTTCTCAACACCAACTTTTCCTCAAACAATCTAAATGTGCCTTTGGTGCCTCATAAGTGGAGTATTTGGGTCATATTATTGGTAAGGATGGTGTAAGGGTGGATCCTAAGAAAATTGAATCTATGTAGGATTTTACTCGCCCCAAAACTCTCAATAGATTGTGTGTTTTTCTGGGTTTAACGGGATACTATCGCAAATTTGTTAAGAATTATGGAAAAATCTCAACACCTCTCACTGCTCTCCTTAAAAATAATGCTTTAAGTTGGACTCCAACATCTTATCAATCCCTCCATGCTTTGAAAGAGGCTATGTGCACACCTCCTATCCTGTCCCTTCCAGACTTCAAAAAGACTTTTGTCTTGGAATGTGATGCTTCTGGGAAAGGAATTGGAGTGGTTCTCATGCAAGAAGGATGGTCAATGGCCTTCACTAGAAAACAACTTTTAGAGCGCAATTTAGGCCAATCAATCAATAAAAAGGAAATGTTGTCTATTCCGCATGTTGTGGATCTCTAACATCTTTATATATTGGGCCAACGCTTCCAAATTAAAACAGATTATCAGAGCCTCAAACATTTTCTGGAACAATGAATTTCCTCCCAGAGCAATAAAAATGGGTGACCAAGCTATTTGGACATGATTATCAGATCATTTACAAGAAGGGAAAATAAAATTTGGTTGTTGACTCTCTTTCCAGGAAGTATGAATATGAGGGATCCCTTTTTTCTCTCTCCTTCCTTGTTCCATAATGGCTCCAAGCTGTTCACCAGGAATGGCTGCAGGACCCCAAAATTTTTGGCCTTATCCAATAGTTGCAAGACCATTCTCCAATTTCTACAGGGTTCTCTTGGTACAATAATGAGCTTCGCTACAAAGGTCGTTTATACCTAAGAAAACAATCACAAATTGAATCTACGGTGCTTTCAGAGCTTCATGCTTCCCCCACAACTAGGCATTCTGGGTTCACCAAAACCTATGAAAGGGTCAAGTGTTCTTTTTTTGGGGATGGTATGAAACAAGACATTTGCACCTTTATGGATGAATTTGATGTATATCAATGGAATAAGGGAGAAACAATCAAGACCCTAAGAACACTACAACCGCTCCTGATTACGTCGACTATGTGGCAGGATATTTCTATGGACTTCATTGTGGTAGTTGATCGTATTCCCAAATATGCTTTTTTCTATGCTCTCCAACATCCATTCACAACATCCAAGGTGGCTCAAATTTTCATGGATAATATCTTCAAGCTTCATAGCATGCCTCATTTTATTGTCTCTGATAGAGACCCCACTTTTACCAGCAATTTTTGGAAATAATTGTTCTATCTCCAGGGCACCCAATTGCATCTCAACACCGCCTATCATCCCCATACTGATGACCAAATTGAAGTTGTCGGCAAGTGTTTGGAACCCTATTTGAGGTTTTTTACATCTGAACAACAAAATTAGTGGGCTCGGTGGTTACCCCTCGTTGAATGGTGGTACAACACATCTTACCATACAACTACTCACATGACTTCTTTTGAAGTAGTTTATGGAAAAAATCCACCACCAGTTCTCTCCTACATGCCTGGTGTATCGAAGGTTAAGGAGGTTGAAAACAATCTTATAGTTTGCGAGGCCATTCTCCATACCCTCAAAACAAATTTGGCCATGGCTTAGAATTGCATGAAGCAACAAGCAAATCAAGGTCATTCTGAACGACAATTTGTTGAAGGGGACCATGTGTTTCTTCATTTGCAACCTTATAAGAAGACTTCACTCAAAGTGGACCACTATTAGAAACTTGCTCCCAAATTTTATGGTCCTTATAAAATTCTCAAACGAGTGGGGTAGGTGGATTACCAGTTATCTTTGCCTAGTCATTCTAAGCTCCATCCTATTTGTCATGTCTCATGCTTAAAGAGGTGATTGGTACTAAGTTCCAAACTCAAATTAGTCTCCCTAAGTTGGATGAAGAAGGTTCCATTTGGTTGCAACCACAAACAATATTAGACCAACTTGAGCGTCATCTCTGTCAATGCACCATCAAGGAAATGTTAGTTCAGTGGAAATATACAACTCCAAAAGATGCCACTTGGGAGCTGACCACCATTCTGCAATAGTTTCCTCATCTCAAGCCTTGAGGACAAGGAGGGCATGTTCGGGACCTAACCTCCCTAACCCCTCATGTAGATAGAATAATATATTTCCATGTAATAAAGGATGGCATTAGTTAATAAGGCTTATTTAATAAATTAGAATAACTCAATGTAAGAAGACCTAATAGAAGCTTCCACTTCTAGAAGGATCTTCCTATAGAATGTTCTTTAGAAGATAGAATTAGTATAAATAAAAGTAGGAGACATGAGAAGTTTTATCTTGAGAATTATTGTAATAAAGCGTTGCTCTATTGGAGGCTTCCCCCTCGCAGAGGAAAGTGAACATAATTTCCTATCAATAAATGTATTATTTTGGTGCTATGGTTTCATATCTTGTGTTGTTGTTTTTTCATTCTCTGCAATATTTATGTTTTTTGCTATTTTAATAGATTTGGTGCCTTACATTTTCAATTGACATCAATGCCATGTTTTTGTGAGATAGTAGCATGTAATTCATCTAGGCCTAGATACTTTTGTAGATATACTACCATACTAATCCATTTGCAAGAAATCAAGCATTGTTGAGCCAAGATGTGGATTCATATTAAGAAGTAATACAAACACCTTTTAATGTAGTTTGCTTGTATTACCATGGTTGTATATCATCATCATCAAAGAACCAGTATAAAACTATACTTAAGCTTTGCAATGAACCATTTACATAATCATCCATGAAACATTAACAATCCTAAATTTTATGAATATATGTTGGATATGAAGAAAAAATAAACAATAACAACACATGAATCCAACATGAAAATTTAGGTAACATAGGCCCATTAGGCAAACCATGCATCAATTGACTTCCACTAATATTAGTGCACACTAGGAGGATTCCCTATAGCCTATAGGTGATCTATATTATATGATTATAATTTGAGGTCACATTAAAACATTTTAGGACTTCAGAGGCATCTTGGAAAATTTGTATAGGTGTGTTTTTATTCATTGCCAAACTTCACAATCTTATGCATGTTAACCATTTTTAAGGTCACCAACTTGTACCAATACACACAATGATATCGAGGAGACATGGCCCTACCTAAGCCTATGATTACATATTAATTACTATCAGTTGTCTAATATATTTAGGTTTATTACAAGTCACCCCTCATTGAGATGCTTCATTCTTGAAGTAGTCAAAGAGACCAAATGACCTATCTATTAACAAGGTTCTTGGACAATGCATCTTAGGTTGCGATTACAATAAGGATTTTGGTTTTGAAATCAAATTCCATCATAGATGAGTTTTTTTGAGGATATAGCTAGAATTTTGTCATTGCTTAGAGAAACTTTGATAAGTCGATTGGTTATTGTGATAACTCTTATGATTTAGAAATGGAAAAAGTATCCTTGTAATTTCTTTCTTCTTGAACTTAGGTTTAAGATTCTTTTCATTCAATTCAGTTTTTGTATCTTCTTCATATATGTGTGTGGTTTGATTTTGTTGAGTTGATATTTCATAGATAATGAAACTTGGACCTTTATCTTCAATTGATTTTATGGAGCTTTCTATTCAAATAATGTATTGACTTTTATAAATATTCAAGATTCAATTTGGTCTTGATTAAAGTTTATTTGTAAATAACTTGTATTTTCAATTCAAATTTTTCTTTTTTTAAATAATTTTTAACCTTTGTATAAGATGTCCTTTTAATTTTTCAAATAAAATCTTATTTTATTTATTTATTTATTATTATTATTTCTAATAAAACTTATTCAAAATTTTACAATTCACCCTTATATAATATTATATAATATTGTTCCTTTTTAATTCCATTACTCTTTATGTCAAGGCATGCTATTCTTTCAAATTTTCAAATAAAAAATTATTATTGTTATTTCTAACAAAATTGGGTAAAAATTTCACAATTCACCTTTATAATCTTGTTCTTTTTAAACATCCTTGCTTTATATTTCAATTATATTATATATTCTAATCTATATCTCATATTATATATTCTAATAATATTAAATCATTAGCATATTTCAATATGAGGTAATGCAACAATATCTTATTTTTATTCTTTTTACATATTCTAATAATATTCTTTTTAAACATCCTTGCTTTATATTTCAATTATATTATATATTCTAATCTATATCTCATATTATATATTCTAATAATATTAAATCCTTAACATATTTCAATATGAGGTAATGCAACAATATCTTATTTTTATTCTTTTTACATATTCTAATAATATTAAATCCTTAGCATATTTCAATATGAGGTAATGCAACAATATCTTATTTTTATTCTTTTTACATGTGCACATCAAATTACCTTAAATTATTTGAATTAGGATTTGAAAACTTAATCATTAAGTTAAAGTGTTGTAATTTACCTTTTAGCTTTTCTTTTGAATTAGGATTCGAAAAGTTAATGATTAAGTTTAGGTATTCTCATTTAGCTTTTAGCTTTTTCTTTCCATATGTAAATTGAGTCCATGAAAGTTTTTCTTTTCCTTTTTAGGGTTTTCAATTGGGAATGGTTTATTTTCATGTTTAGGGATGAGTTTATGTTAATGTTATATGGAAGTATGTTATTTTTATAGATAAATAATTTTAAAATAAAATTTGGTTGATAATAAGTTTTAATTAAATAATATTGTAATATAAATAATAAAGTTTAGTATGTTAATTGAGTTTAGTTTGAGTGGTTAAAAAGAATGGTTGTTATCTGGTTTAATTCTTTCAATTGACAATATATGTTTAGCTCTTAATAAATATAGTACTGTAATAGCTTAGAGTATATTATTTTGTTGCAAAAATAAAAATTATACTTTTATTATTTTAATTAGTATTGATTGCACATTTAAATAATAACAATAATTTAATTTTAAGGTCATAGCCAAGCCAAAAACTCCTTGTTTATGGGATAAGATGTCTCGATCTATTAAATATAAAGTTTTATAAATTTTGAAACATAATTTTAAAATATGAAATTTCAAATGAGCCACAATTGATTTGGAAGTATTTTTAATATATGATATAATATAAATTTAGTTGATTATATTGATAAAAATGACATGTATTTTACAAATGAGGATAGATTAAATGGTTCATAAAAAATAACATAAAATAAAAAATAAATTAACATAAATCTATTTTCACTTCAACTTCTTTAATGTGAGGAGAGGCGTATTTTACAACCCGTATTAGGTTGATGTGTGATTTTTTGCCCAAATTCAACGTGGAGCTGACAAGTGTCACTTTTAAATAATAATAATAATAAATTAAGTAAATGAAAGTTGTTTATGTAGGCTCTAACCTAAGGAAGAGCACCTTGAGAAATTTGATCCTTCACTAGACTTGATAGAGTGATAAAACCGAAGTTAAGATGGATTTATGATGGTATTATAAAAAGTTTGCATCTAATTTTTTTATCACTTAAAAAAAGTAATAGATTTCAAAATTAATACAAAATTATGTTAATTACTCAAACATGTTTTTTTATTATGGAGTGGGTTAACTCAGGAGCAATCCTCCCTCCCCATAGTCAACTTTTAAATTTCCAACCAATTCAGATTTCTGATCGATTTTCTGAGCATCTGGATTGGTTTAAAATGAGGAAAACACCCTGAGGTAAGGTTATGACTCAAATTCATGGTGAAGAAGTTTCCAACACAGACTACCTGTGAAAAAGTTTCCAACACAGACTACCCCTGAAAATGTGACCGGATTCAGACCCATTTCTTCCCTGAAAAGCCAGTTTGTTTGCTTACTCCTTTGATTATTACGCCGAAAGGGTACACCTATTGACAATGGGCAGATTTAATAGGGGTTTAGTGCTTAATAAGTTTTCTATGGACATGATTAAATATGGTTGGAATATTCTTAGTAGTCACACAAAATAAATGGCTGTGATTTCAATCATTAACTTCCTAGCTATTATAAAGACATCCGTTTATGTGTTTACTTTTTTACATTTACCTAATCATATTTAAAAATTACTTTGATAGCTAACTAATTTCCACCTACGAGATTAACAAAAATTAAAATATTAACACCAAATAAATGAAGCCCAACCATTTATTTGTTAATCAATAATAAAATTTAATATATTCTTTTAAGGATTATTTTCATCTTATCAACCTTTCGGCGTTGATCATCCACAATTATGTAGCTATGCTAGTATATAATAAGCTTAAGCTATCTAAACTGTATGTACCCACCGCTAAGTAATCAGGTACTAATACAAGTAACATAAACCCATTTCACGAGGGGGACATACTATAGCGTACCTTAAAGTACCCACCCATTTTAGGTACATTTATGAAACTTTAGTTTAAAAAATAGGAAGTGGAATTTTACAATCCATTTCACGAGGGGGACATACTATAGCGTACCTTAAAGTACCCACCCATTTTAGGTACATTCATGAAAATTTAGTTTAAAAAATAGGAAGTGGAATTTTACAATCAACTCAGAATAGGAGTGGAATTTTATAACTCATTTAAGATCAAACCTGTAGGCGCAAGTCCATCGCCGATGGATAGTTACTTAATACCATTTTCTCCGTTTTTCACCCAAACTCTCTAACAGGTAATAACGTACATCCAGTTCCATTTGCATCTCGCTCTAAGCGTTGACAAACACACAAGTTTTGCAGGGGCCAATGCTCCACGTGATTGTGGGGACTCTTCTGCTCAAATTTAACAATGCACACAGTCTTTTCTAGTGATCGAATGAGACTGATCACATGCAATTGTCGGCGAGGTTTGTTGCAAACAAACCTTTTTTCATTCACCACCATGGTATTGTACTCCATTCATTAATTCGTACTTTGTTTTACAAACTTTTGTAACAGAGAGAAAAGCAAACGAAAATTAGGTTTCACTCAGAGAACCTGCAGATTGACATTAAATGCATTGTCGAGCAATTTGTTATTTAAATATGACTATTACTTTTCATGTGATTTTCAATTTCAAGTGCTATATATATATACAACGAATGAATGGTCTTACCACAAAGTCCTATGTAATCTAGATAAAATATACGAACCAAACACATGGTGAGGCTATGCTCACTTCTATTTTATTAAATGAAGACGGATTACATCTTTATATAGGAAAAGTTTCTACCGAGTCGGTTACATGCAAACCAAAGACAACTAGACTCTTAAATAAGAACTGACTCTTAACACGCCTACAACTGACTCTCACAACTGAAGCTTATAACTGGTGCTTTCTCCATTATTTCCAAGTCTCCCCCTTAATGGAGAATGGATTGACTTCTACATCTAACATCTCCTTAAACAGTTCAAACTTAATCTTTCCAAGAGGCTTAGTGAAAATATCAGCAGCATTTTCACTAGTATTACAATACACAAGAGTTATTTCATTTGACTGCAACTTTTCTCGAACAAAATGATACTGAGCTTCAAAATGCTTTGTCCTTGCATGAAAAATCAGATTCTTCACGATATTGATTGAACTTTGATTGTCACATCTAATCATCGTAGGTTCCTTTTGTTCTTCACCAACATCTTGAAGAAGTCTTCTTAACCAAACAACTTCACAAGTTGTTGCACACAAGGCTTTATATTCTGCTTCAGTAGAAGACAAAGATACAATAGGCTTCTTTTTACTGCTCCATGAAACAACCCCGGATTCAATGCTGAACGCATATCCAATGGTTGATCTTCGATCATCCAGATTGCTAGCGCAATCAGAATCTAAATAACCTGTCAACTAAACATTAGATGCATCAGTATACTTAATACCATAATCAAGTGTACCTTTTAGATACCTGAGTACTGCCTTTGCTGCATTCCAATGGCTTTCATGAGGTTTCGTCATGCACCGACTTAACACACTCATAGAATATGAAATATCAGGTCTGGTTGTGGTGAGATAATTCAGACTACCCACCATCTGTCTATACACAGTGCCATTCACCTCCTTCGAACCATCATCACAAGACAGTTTCACATTCTGTTGCATGGGA
>ML781462.1:143724-154935 GCA_009831015.1 Picea engelmannii | reverse complement strand
ATTTAATGGCCACCACCATAGTCTCGTACCATACTGCAAAGAATTTCCCATTGAAGACCACATTATTCATCTCATTCCTAACTCTTTAGGTGAAAAAGTTGTGGATATTAAGCCCTTCCTCTCATGAGAAAGGATATTGTGACCCAGTAGGGGCTTCCAATGTATCATGGAAAACACCCCAATAATATATCCATATCGAAAAGCATAATTGATGTCTCGGGAATCCCTCATTGCATACATGAATTCATTGACAATATACTAGCACTAGTTGAGCTCAGTGCCCTACATGCATGCCTCTACAATGGAGAGGGAATCTAAAGTACATTCCCCATTGCAAGATATTCTTACTATTCAGTTGTTCAAATTTGGGGAGGCCATCTTGACAACAAGATTGTTGATATTCCTTATCTTGGTTCCCTTGTTGCCTCAAGTTGTGTCACCATTGGTATATAGTGTGTTTTCTCCTATCGTCTTGTCTTATAATGTTGTAGTGACATTTGAACTAGGGTCAGAGAGTCTTGTTAAGTCTCACATGGCCTCAACAAATGCACGCGTGCGCGCGCGCGCGCGCGCACACACACACACACACACATCTTCTTGTCTTATAATGTTGTAGCAACATCTAAATATTGTAGTGACATTTGGACTAGGGTCGACGAGTCTTGTTAAGTCCCACATGGCCTCAACACATACAAGCACACAGACACACACAAACATATAATGTTACTTGTGTGAAACCTATGATTTGTTATTTTGTCTATCGTAATTATTTCATGTTTTGTATCTCATTTATAGTAGTGTAGGTATCACCATAGTGTTCTATCATAGTGTGAAACATTTCACATTTAAGGACACATTATTCCTAACTCTTCTATGTGAAAACAATGTGGATATTAAGCCCTTGCTCTTGTGAGAAATGGTATTGTGACCCACTAGGGGCTTCCATTGTAACATGGAAAACATCAACATNATATATATATATATATATATATATATATATATATATATATATATATATATATATATATATATCGAAAGGCATAACTGGTGTCGTGAGCATCCGTCATTGCATCCACAAATTCATTGATAATATATGAGCACTAGTTGAACCTAGTGCCTTGTGTGCATGCTTGTGGAATAGAGAGGGCATCAAAAGTACATTCATTAGAGAAAGATATTCTCAGTGTTCGATAGTTCAAATTGGGGAGGCCATCTGAACAATGACATGGTTGATATTCCTTATTCCTTATGGTGACCTCAAGTTATGTCACCTTTGGTGTATAATGTGTTTTCCTATGTCATGTTTGGTGTATAATGTGTTTTCCTATCTTCTTTCTACTCTTCTTGTCCTAGAATGTTGTAGAGACATCTAAAAGTTGTAGTGACATTTAGACCAAAGTTAGAATCTTGTTAAATCCCACATGACCCCTCTATATATAACAAGTTACTTATGTGAAACCTAGGATTGCCATTTTGTATATAGTATTTATTTCATGTTTTTGTAAGCATTTATAGTCATTCAAAATTCAAAATACTTTTAATGCAACCCATAAAAATTAAGATAGATTTTTTTTTAGTCTTTTTATTGACATTAAAAACTAGCACAACCACTCAAAACCGTGGTTGATGAACACCGAAAGGTGATACCAATGCTTTCTCCCCCAATTGAAATGATGAAATGCGCGGACAACTGGAATTTGACAATCCAATATGAAATGTGCAGACAACTGGAAAATGAAATGTGCCCAATGAAACGTGTCAACATCTAGAAAATGAAAATGAAACAGACGCTGCCCATAGCAAATTTAAACGTGGGGAACATAATATTTAAGCTGTAAATGCCCTTCACCGTCTAGTCGGGGTTGTGCTTGTTTGCAAATGTCCTTAGGACTTGCCGCCAGAAAGGAAATTGCCCACAACGTTATTTATAGTCCTCATGTTTACCTGCTGCCGGGATGCCATGGGAACCTGGGAAATGCTCTTGCACTGGCATCCAAGCCCATTGTTGGATGAGTCTGGTGAGTTGCAAACGTGTTAGACGTTTAGTTGTTCCATGTGGATGTTGGCGGCAGTGTCGACCAATACAGTGACGCGGTCGTATGCTGTCATGCTTCCAACGACAGTCCCTGCCACTATTTTACCTTGCGCGTCTACTAGACGGGCTCTGAGTCCTGTAGCTCCATGAAACAGATGTTGCCCACAGCAAATCCAAACGTGTCCACAACAAATTCAAACGTGGTAATTCCAAAAGTTAATCATTTAAACGTGGCAATCATATAATGCTAGAATAATTTCTTAATATGATTAGGTAAATGTTAAAAAGTAAACAGGTTAACTGATGCATTCAAAAATACAAGGAAGTTATGAAGAGTAAATCACATTCATTGATTTGGGAGGACGACTAAGAATATGCCAGCATCTTCAATTGTTAGCCATCAGATTAAAATTTTAGATTAAAAGGTAATTAATTGTGCCCATTATCAATAGGTATAAGCCTTTCGACATAAACATTAAAAATTGAAATTTTTTTAAATTGTGACTTTTTTTTCATTTTATATAAATATTTACAAGTAATACGGACTTGTACTACCAATGTAGTGTGGTATGAGGTGAAACCCTATCTAATTTGCGAACCGCAGGATGGTGGGGCAACCGCTATCTCATCAGGAAACTCTATCTAATTTGCTACGCTGAATGCCTCGACCTCTCAATGAATGGACAGTTGCGGAAAACTCCCACTTGTCTACCACAACCCAACCCAGCCGACCATTGCCTGAACCAGAGCTTCTGATTAAATCTTACAATCAATTCAATAGGGTTGGAACTTTATAATTGATTGAAGATAAATGTCCCACATGTCCATCGCATTTAATCAACCGTACACCAGATTAAAGCGAATTTGCATTTCTAATCACACTACGAACACTGAAAACCACCAGACTTTTGCCGGGATTCCACTCAACACGAAGAACCAGCAGGGGACCCTCTTCTGCTTAAACACAAACCGCTCCAGTGAGCGATTGAGACTGATCACATGCATTCTTACAATCAATTCCATAGGATCGGAACTTTATAATTGATTGAAGAAAAATGCCCCACATGTCCATCGCCGGTGGATAGATTCTCAATTATCATTTGATCTTTATCTCCGATCTCTCTCACAGCAAACAACCGCATGCCACCCAAACTCTCTTACAGCGACAACCGGACACCAAATTAAAGCAAATTTGCATTCGAATCCCGCGACGAAACACTGAAAACCACAAGAGTTTTGAGTGGATTCCAGTCAAAGAACCAGCAGGGGGCAACACTCCAAGTGACCGCGGGCCCTCTTCTGCTCAAAACAAACCGCTCCAGTGAGCGACTGAGACTGATCACATGCATTTGTGACGAACCAGGCAGGACCACGACATGACTGCTGGACCACCACAGTCTTTCACTCCACGACATGACCACTGGTCGCTGTTTAATCTCTCCACGGAATCTTTTTGTCTGTAATAACAATGGCATCTCATTCCATCCAACTCAGTAACTTGGACCGGCCTTTGCCTCCATCGTAATACAATGGACCAGGCAAGTTAAACTACAGAAATATCAGGGTAGGGTAAGTGAATGTTAGGTTTCGGTCGGGCATCTTGCAGACTGACATTGAATGCATTGTCGGCCAATTTTGTTATTTCCATATTGAGTTCGCAATAATAATGACTGTTACTCTTGTGAATGTCATTATGAAGTGCGCTATATAGAGAAAGAATGTATTGTCTGACCACAAAATCTTGTGCAAGCTTTCTATCCCTCGTTTTTAGAAATAGTTGCTTTGCTCTTGAATTCAATGGCAAGAAGGATGAGGAATCCTCAAGTTCTTCTTTTGAAGCAGATAATCAGAGCCCTTTTCAAGGTTTCCCATAGCTATAAGGGAATTGGATATTGCCTTTCTCCAAAGAAGGCAAGGTATTTCGTCATGAAAGATGAGGTCATGGGTCGATCATGCAGTGCTCTGCCCACAGATGTTCCCAAGGGACACTGCGCAGTATATGTTGGAAGTGAACGCAGTAGCTTTGTCATCCCCGCGACTTATTTGAATCATTCGCTGTTCAGGGTATTGCTGGAGAAGGCCGAGGAAGAGTATGGGTTTGATCACCAGATGGGACTCACCATTCCTTGTGAGGAAGTTGCTTTCCATTATCTGACATCCATGTTGGGTAAAAAGGAGGAAGTACCAGCAACTTTGAAGTTGGATGAGTTCCTCCATATCCATTAACACAGAGATGTAGTGCATTCTGTTAAAATGAGCCTGAACTCCGCCAAGATCGTTTTCCAATCATGTGAATGGCAACATGGCCTGGTTAAAACCACAGAGATGTCCTTTGAAATTGAAATTGAAAGGCAAAGCAAATATCTGCTATGCTTTTCTCTCTTTATTTTGGATTTTTGGGTTTCTCAAGAATTTCCAATCATCGCTTCCAGTTGTTTTGGATTTTGATTATCGAAGTCTAATGACACTGGCACTTTCCAGATCACCTTCTGCAGAAAAGATATATGAAAGCAGCTCTAGGGCAGGGCACAGTTTTGGATTTTGCGACGCTTAAGAATTTTCATCACTGGTATTTTGGATTTTGCTTTTGCCAATCCGGTGGGCAAGCGAACTTTGCAAATCACATTCCAGAGACGATCGAAAAAACAGGTGGAAGAAAGGGGACAATAGAAAAAGCAATTTTCTGGCATAGAGCTCACTGAGAATGCCTTTCATTAACATTGGCCATGCTACTAAACTGTGCAGCTGTAAACAATCTCAAAATCAATCAATTGAGAAAGATAATATCTAGTTTAGTGACATGTTCTGTTTTCTTTCATCTGATTTTTTTGTCCCTTTCAAATGTAATTTCCAGGCTCGGTAACGAGTTGGTAATTCTGCTTTGAAAAACGAAAGTTTTAAAACATAATTCGGAATATATTATTGTTTCTAATTATATCCAGTCATACCAAATCAATTGATCTTCTGTTTTCTTTTATTCGATTTTTTCTCCCTTCAATGGAATTCCCAAGCTGCCTAACGAGTTGGTAATTCTGATTTGACAAACGCAAGTTTTATAACAGAATTCGGAATATATTATGATTCCTAATTATATCCAGTCATACCAGACAGTGTTACATATGTCAGGGAAGATATTATACATGGTTTCATGCAAGAAATAATCAGTTAGTAGGATGCATCTAATATTAGGGAATAACGCATTGTAAGGCCATAAATTTTTCCCGAAATGAATAAACATATTTTCTTTACTAATTTGAATTGCAACACGTTTTTACAGAAATCTTATAGTGACTTTGTAGAGAGAATCCAAGCTATCGAATAATCTTGGAACACAGCTGCCCATAAGCCACTAAAAACGACATCTAATGCTGGGCCAAAAGCTAAATTGCAAAAGAATTTTGAGGAGAACAGAGAATCTAAGAGTATTGTTAATAATAAAATAAAATGTTCAAGATATTTATACAAAATATAATCAATTAATAATGATCGATCTAAGAGTTTGTGTATAATAACAAAATATAATCAATTGACCTAAGGGACGAACATGGCTCTATGTGGCTATAGGGGCTAAAATACAGAAATTTAAGGGGATAAAAAGGAAAAACAAGGGTTAAACGAAGGTTATATAAGGAGGCTCCTACTCCTTTAGACCTCACTCATTGAGAATTTGTGAGATTGAGAAGTTAAGATGATGAAGAGTGAATTTTTAGATGATTCTGGCATTGTGTGTGGGTCATTTTCTGGTGGATTCGGTATCTACATTAATGTTCTACTTATCATCTACAATCTTGAAGGGGATTTGAGCCTTCAATTTTTCTTCACATTCAAAAGTACATCTTCAAACTCCTATTATTTTTCTCATAAAATTATAGATTTATTTATTTTTCTCATAAAATTATAAATTTATTTTTGTTTAAGTAAATAAGTGAAGTTAAGATTTGCATTTGGAAATTTGTTTTCTATTCTAATGTCACCATGTTTCCCAAAAAAGTGAAAGACAAGACATGGGATCATTATGATGTGGTTGTTAGAAAAAGAATTACAAATATTTTAAGGAGAACTGAAAAGGTGGGGGAGGGTGAGAATTGTAACAAAAACGAACACTTCATTGGCATTATAGAACAAGTCAAAGCATGAATATCACTTGAGGTATATATTAGCTAAGAAATGTTAGAGTCTATTGAGGAATACTAACAAGAAAAGGAATTGTTAGGGAGGGAGATCATGTATGTAAGACCTTTGTTATGGAGCCATTTTTATCATCATATTTTCAAAGGCATTGACTTTCCCTTAATGAATACATCTTCAAATTGACATCTAAACATGGTATTTCCCTCTACATATATTTCATTCCATTGTTTTTCTTCATTCTAAATTTACTGTAAGGTCCAATTTTTCAAATCTACTTTTGAAATTTTGAATTGAAATACTATGGTTTGTAATCTATTCAATACAACTAGTGTCACTCAATTTGGATATTTCTAGAATTAGATATCATTAGTTTACCCAAAACACTTGTTTGAGGCAACATTTAGGACTAGTAAAAAACCTTAACTTCCATAGCATGTTATTTGAAAAGTATACTAAACTTGAACCTAAAATTTGTATCATGGCTACTTTGATATTCCTTCTCAGCTCCCAAAAATTTCTATATCTGAAACAGCTCAGAAATTGTTTTATAAAAAACTTCCAAAATAACTCATTTGAGACTAGTTTTAGGACTCGTTAAAAAACCTAATTTCCATATCTTCTATTTTTTAAAGTATAGTGAACTAAAACCTAAACTTTTTTTTCACTATTAGAACTCCCCAACAAAAAATGATTGCTTGTTTGAAGGAGCCAAACCCAAGGATCGTATGCTATGAAAAAAAAATTTATGCACCAAACACCCAAACAACATAAAAATAGAAAGAGAATAACTCTACGCCTTGAGATTCATATAGAATAATGAATGAGAATCTTCTTCGAGGGGAACCACCTTTAACAATATAGCAAATGCACAATATGATCATCTCAAAAACTTAGTCTCCTTGATATATATAGGAGACAAAGGGTTCAATTACAATGAAAGGGTCTAGCTGACCATTAAAGGGACTAGACGACCAATAAGGACAACACCAACATAAAAATAGAAATGTGATAGCTCAATATCTAGGGCTTAACACACGACCTTTGCTAAAGTTTATAATGTTGCAATGAATCAACTAATTATAAAGTTTGAATGGTGGTGTTGTGTACATCAAGTGACCATCATAAGATTGTTTTTCAATTGACATCAAAAACATGTTTGTGTGAGATAGTAACACATAAGTCCTCTAGGCCTAGATACTTTTGTAGATATACTACCATACTAATCCATTTGCAAGTGATCGAGCATTGTTGAGCCAACATGTAGAAGGATATTAAAAAGTAATATACAAACACCTTTTAATATGGTTTACTTGTATTACCATGGTTGTATATCATCACCATCAAAGAACCAATATAAAACTATATTTAAGCTCTACAATGAACCATTTACATAATCATCCATGAAACATCAACAATCCTAAATTAGATGAATATATGTTAGATATGAAGAAAAAATAAACAATAGCAACACATGAAGCCAACATGAATATTTAGGTAACATAGGTCCATCAGGGAAACCATGCATCAATAGTCTTCCACTGATCTTATTGCACACTAGGAGGATGCCCTATATCTTAATAGGGGATCTAAATTAGATGCTTGTAATTTGACGTGACATTAAAACATTTTAGGAAGTCTTGAAAGGCATCTTGGAAAATTTGTATAGGTGTGTTTTTCTTCATTTCCAAACTTCACAATCTTATGTATGTTAACCATTTTTAATGTCAACAACTTGTACCAATACACACAACGATATCAAGTAGACATGACCCTACCTAAGCCTATGATTAGATATAAACTAGTTTTAATTGTCTAATATATTTAGGTTTATACAAGTCACCCCTCATTGAGATGCTTCATTCTTGAAATAGTGAGAGAAACCCAATGACCTATCTATAGAAAGTGTTTTTAGACAATGCATTTTAGATTGAGATTACAATGAAGATTTTGATTTTTGAAATCAAGTTCCATCATAAATGAGTTTTTTTGGGGCATATAGGTAGAAATCTTATGAATTGGAAATGGACAAAGTATCCTTGTAATTTAATTCTTCTTGAACTTGGGTTTAAGATTCTCTTCATTCATTTGAGTTGTTTTATCTTCTTCATGTGTGATTTTGTTGAGTTGATATTTGATTGATAATGAAATTTGGACCTTTATCTTGAATTGATTTTATGAAGCCTTCCATATTCATAGTTTGTATTGGCTTTTAAAAATAATCAAAATTCAATTGGGTCAATTAAAATTTATTTGTCAATAATTTGTATTTTAAATAATATTATTATTATTATTTCACAGTATTCTTATAATTTTATTGTTTTTACATGTGCACATCAAATTATCTTAAATTATTTTGCATTGGGATTTGAAAACTTAAGATTAAGTTTAGGCGTTCTCATTTACCTTTTAGCTTTTCTTTTGAATTAGGATCCGAAAACTTAATGACTAATTTTAGGTATTCTCATTTACCTTTGAGTTTTCTTTCCATAATATGTAATGTAAACTAAGGCCATGAAAGTTTGTCTTTTCCTTTTTAAGGTTTTCAATTTGGAATTGTTTATTTTCATGTTTAGCGACTACTTTATGTTTAATGTTATGTGGAAATATGTTTTTTTTATAAATAAATACTTTTAAGATAAAATTAGTTGGTAATAAGTTTTAATTAAATATTATTGTAATATAAATAATAAAGTTTAGTATGTTAATTGAGTTTAGTTTGGATGGTTAGAAAGAATGGTTGTTATCTTGTTTAATTCTTTCAAATGACGTGACATATCTAGCTCTTAATAAGTATAGTATTGTAATGGTTTAGATTATATTATTTTGATGCAAAAAATAAAAATTATATTTTCATTATTTTAATCACTTTAATTTGTATTGCTTGTACATTTTAATAATAATTTAATTTTAAGGTCATGGCCAAGCCAAAAACCCCTTGTTTATGGGATACCATGTCTCAATCTATTGAATATAAAATTTTATAATTTTTAAAAATATAAAATTTAAATTAAACATAATTGATTTAAAAATATTTTTAATATATAATATAATAAAAATTTAGTTAATGATATTAATAAAAATGACATGTATTTTATCCATAAGAATATATTAAATGGATCATATGGATAGATAATATAATATTAACAAATTTAATTAAAATAAAATTGTGTTTAATTTTGTATTAAAAAAAAACATTAAAAAAAAATTAACATAAATCTATTTTCACTTCAACTCTTTTATATTATAAAAAGTTTGCATCTAATTTTTTTTAAAGCACTTGGGATAAGTGCAACATAAATAATAGATTTCAAAATTAATATAAATTTATTTTAATGATAAAAGCACCATATTATTAATTTAAAACTGTAAAAAAATGTATTAAAGAAATCATAAACATACTCTTTCATTATATATAATGAGCTATCTAAATTGTGTGTACCCACCACAAAGTAATTGGGTACTCTTACAAGTACCATATACCCACTTCACGAAGGGGTACATATATAATGAGCTATCTAAATTGTGTGTACCCACCACAAAGTAATTGGGTACTCATACAAGTACCATATACCCACTTCACGAAGGGGTACATACAATAGCGTACCCTAAAGTACCTACCCATTTTAGGTACATTCATGGAAATTCATAAACATACTCTTTGATTATATATAATGAGCTATCTAAGTTGTGTGTACCCACCACAAAGTAATTGGGTACTCATACAAGTACCATATACCCACTTCACGAAGAGGTACATATAATAGCGTACCCTAAAGTACCTACCCATTTTAGGTACATTCATGGAAATTTAGTTTAAAAACGGAGTAGGCTAATTCCGGAGAAATTTAAATTTTAGTTTAAAGTAGTGTTTTTTTTTTTTTTTTCAAATGAACTTGAATCTCGTTAGATTTTCAAGATATTTTGAGTTTTTCCATGAATCAAAGTTTCATATATTTAAAAACTTTATTTCAGAGGTTTTGCCCCATTTTAAAACAATCCAAATACTCAGAAAATGAAGTTTTACCCATTCAAAGTTCTAGATTGGCCGAAAATTTAAAACAACACAGCTTAAAAACATGAAAAAAAAAACATGCCAAAAAAGTAATTATGAAGAGAAGATTGCTTAGAGTTACCCCACTCTCCTTTAAAAGCTAGAAAGTGAAATTTTACAATCAAAATAGTGGTGGAAATTTATAATTCATTTAAATCAAACCTGTCGGCGCAAGTCCATCGCCGATGCATAGTTACTGAATACCATTTTCACCTTTTTCACCTAAACTCTCTAACAGGTAACAACGTACATCCAGTTCCATTCCCATCATGCTCTAAGCGTTGAAAACGACACAAGTTTTGCAGGGGCCAACGCTCCACGTGATTGCGGGGCCTCTTCTGCTCAAATTTAACAATGCAGACAGTCTTTCTGGGATCGAATGAGACTAATCACATGCAATTTTCGGCCAGCTTTGCGGTGAACAAACCTTTTTTCATGCACCACCACGGTCCTGTACTCCATTCACTAATTCGTACTTTGCTTTATAAACTTTTGTAACAGAGAGAAGACCAAGAGAAAATTAGGTTTCACTCAGAGAACCTGGAGATGTGTTAGACAAATAAGTTGAAGTTGCACGATTTTCTGCGCACGATTAGCTCCGCGATTTTGGCGTGATTGTTTAGTTAACTGCAGATTAGTTTGCTTTCTTGTTTTCATCAACAGTTAGACCGTGAGTTGCTTCGTTATTTACGAAGCACCCGTTGCATGTAATTTCCTTTAAATATCCATTCCAATAATGAGATCAAGCGTGGTGTTTCTTATGCAATTCGGTTCTGTGTTAAATTCGTCTTTCTGTTTCCTCTGTTCTGCAATTCGTTTTTGTCTTGCAGATTTGTTTTTCATGGTATCAGAGCATGGATAAATGCTATGGATGAAGAGATTGAAGTCATTGAGAAAAATGACACTTGGGATCTTGTTGATCTCCCTGAAGGAAAGAAAAGCATAGGTGTAAAATGGGTGTACAGATCCAAGTTCAATGAAAAAGGAGAATTTC
>ML781462.1:104014-124656 GCA_009831015.1 Picea engelmannii | reverse complement strand
AAAAGAAGAACTTGAGGATTCCTCATCCTTCAAAAAGAAGAACTTGAGGATTTCAGAAGCAAAATAATTATCTATGAAAACAAGGGATGGAAAGTTTGCACAAAACTGTGTAAGACCATACATTCGTTCTCTATATATAAGCATATATACGGAAACCAAATATTCACTTCCCCTTCTCTATATATAAGCACATAAAATTGACATCACATCATAATTAATTGTCATATGATTAGTCCTAACTTGATATTGTACTAACAAATTGCTCGACCATGCATTTAATATCAATCTGCAAGATGTCTCTGACTGAAACCAAATAGTCACTTCCTCTTCTCATTGCTACAAAGATTTATAAACCACGTACAAATTACTAACGCTAATAGGAGGACAGGACAGGATAGGACCGTGGTACTGGTGCTCCATGAAAAAATTGTCTGTTGACAGACAAATGCATGTGATCAGTCTCACTCGCTCACTAGTAGAGACAGTCTGCTCCATGAAAAAATTGTCTGTTGATCAGTCTCATTCGCTCACTAGTAGGTTACTGGCTGCATCGCCAGATTTGAGAAGAAAAGGGCCCGCGTTCACGTGGGGCTGGCTCTGCAGATTCAATGGAAACCCCACAACTTTTGTGATTGTCAGCGTTCACAGCTTCATGCTTGTAATGGATTTAGATTTGAGCAGAGAGGCCCCGCATTCACGTGGGGTTTTTTCTTCAGATTCAATGGAAGCCCCACCAACCTTTGGTTGTTGTCGGCATTCATAGCTTCATGCTAATGGATTTAGTTTTACATTAATGGCGCTGTTATAGAGTTTGGTGAAAAATATCATTGAAAAACTATCCACCGACTATAGTCCTTTGAAGTTTGGAGAGGTTTGATCTCCATTCAAATATAAAAGTTCTATCGTGATGTGAATTGATTGTAAGTTTAACCAAACGCTCTTGATCAGGCTATGGTCTGGTAGGATGTGATCGGTCGGGTGGTAAACGAGTGAGAGTTTACTACAATGTTTCAGTTGTAAGACTTAATCATAAGATGTTGGTCGGGCTCTGGTCTGATGGAGTGTGTTCGGTAGGGTAGTGACCAGTGAGAATATGGTCTGGCAAGAGACGGAATTAGAACCCGTCACTTCCAGGTTATGAGCCTCGCGACCTGCCATGAATTTATTACAATAAGAAGGTGTTTTTATAAGGGAAAGATTACGAGGAGATTAGTGTGCAAAGTTAATAAAAAAGGCTTGGTTAAGGGTTTTATATTTTTTGGGTAGGAATCCGGGGATGTAGGTCTCCACAAAATCCTTTCTATTTCTATTGTTTAAATTGTATTAGGCACTTGGATTATATAAATTTAGTCACTTAAATCTACATCCAACCATTCTTGACAAGATTTAGGACAAAATCAAACTAAAATAGTCAAACTATCTAAAATTAGAATGTTTAGAAAAATACAATAAAAAAAAGTGGGAGCCCTGTAAAGTAGTATATTCATTTTTTAAATATAATTTTATGATATTGCAAAATTAATAAAATAAGTACTAGCTTTTCCTGGCCTTCTATAAAATACAACCTATAACATGTGCAATGGTAATATAATTTTACTTAGTTATAGTCCTTACCAAAGGCAGAGAGGGACTATAGCGATCCATTAATTCATTGACTTCATATAAGTTTGTCCTTTGACCACAAATATTTGAATAATATCTATTGTTGGAACTAAGGAACTAAAAACATTGATTTTTATAAAATAAAAAGTACCATATATGTCATGATCAGATCGGATAACAAATTGGAGGTCTTATTGCCGGATTAGCTATTCCCAATGTTGTATATGTTAGCATATCCAAAGTTTTTGATCATATACTACGTTTTTGAATCATATATTTTCTTATGCCTTGCTAGAAAGTGGATTAATGCTAGCATTAGTTCGAATGTTTGTCTTAGCATCTTTTTGAATCATATATTTTCTTATGCATTGCTCGAAGGTGGATTAATGATAGCATTAGTTAGAAAGTTTGTATTATCATTTTCTGCTAGCTAAATTTATCCTAAGTTTTGTTAATTATAAATATAAGTTTTGTTAATTATAAATATTTTTATGTTTGTTGTACTATTGTTCTTGTTATTATTATTATTATTTATTATTATTAAGTACTTAACTTAAGTAAAGAGGTCTGTCACAAGCAATAAAAGTACTTAACTTAGGTAAAAAGGTCTGCCACACACATTCTTTGTTAAATGTTTATACAACTCGAGACCCTTGGACGGTTCTCACACTCTTAGATGTTTACCTAATAGGCCTCACTTCCTTAAATGTACAGTCTTAAATGTTTACCTATTACTTAACACGCTACAATCTTGTCTGTAGTGAATATGGGCAGTTTGGGTATAGTGAAGTTTGCTAGTTCCAGTGGTCTTGGGTCTAATTGCAAATGAAGG
Organism: Picea engelmannii; assembly: GCA_009831015.1. Taxonomy (NCBI): domain Eukaryota; kingdom Viridiplantae; phylum Streptophyta; class Pinopsida; order Pinales; family Pinaceae; genus Picea; species Picea engelmannii. Next base: position 122,222 of record ML781462.1, on the reverse strand, counting down.
AAGTGTTGTCTGCAAAATGTGTATCATGGAATTGTTAGGTACAAAATGTATATGATGGAAGTGTTGGGTGCAAGATGTTTATTACGGAACAAGATGGACATGAAAAACGAAAAATAAAAATAAATATGAATAATTAATTGAATAAATTTTAACAAAACATTATCACATATTAATAATGAATACGATATTTAATATTAATATNATATATATATATATATATATATATATATATATATATATATATATATATATATATATATATATATATATATATATATATATATATTATAGGATAGTTTATTTATTAATATTAATATAAAATAGTATATACAAGTATATATCCATTTTAACTCTAGAGTCAATAAGGATCAATTTCCAGTACAAACCTTTATTATTATAAAGGTTTGGCTCAGAACTGTGATAAGCCTTGTTACAGTGGGAGATGGGAGATCTGTAGAATTGATTCTTCAAGTGAAAAGAAATAGCGATCAGTTAGAAAATAGAGATCGAGAAATTTAAAGGGCAAAGTTTTGAGTTGTAGAAGCGCAAGATAGAATATTTGTTGGTAGACAAAGATCAGTGGATCACGATGGACCAGGTACTGCACCTACAAGAATGTCATCAAATAACTAGCAAAATTTGGATCGGAAGGCTAAGAGCACAATACAATTGTGTCTCTTAGATTCAGTATTACTAAATGTGTCAAGGGAAGCTACAACCAAGGAGTTACGAGATAAGTTGGGGAAATTGTATCAGTTTAAATCAATGGTAACTAAATTTTTCATGTGGAAGAATTTGTATAACCTAAGGATAAGAGATGGAGACTCGGTGATAGAGCATCTGAATGCCTTCAATACTGTGGTAAGTCAGTGATTATCTGTTGAGATTAAAATTTCAAATGAAGATAAGTGTATCAGTTTATTGTGCTCTTTACTAGACTCGTGGGATAGTCTAGTTGTGGCCATAGGTAGTGATACAACTAACTTGATTTTTGATGATGTGGCCTCATCCTTATTGTCAGAGGAGATGAGATGAAAGAACATAGAAGGACAAACCACATATGCATTATTTGCAAGAGGACGCTCCCATGAAAGAAATAGATCTAAGTCTTCAAGTGGGAGATCTAAATCTAAGGGTAGATCTAAATCTCCTGGAAATTTTTTAAAGGTATGTTGGAGATGTGGAAAAGAAGGGCATTTCAAAAAGCAATGTAGATCCAATAATGTTGAGAGAGTGAAGGGATCTGAAGGTGATCCCTCTACATAAGAAAATACCTCTAAGGAAGAAGGAGGGGATGTGTACTTGGCTTCTTCAAGTACACTTGCAGATCATGAGACATGGTCGGTTGACTCAGGTACATCCTTTCATATGACTCCCCAGATGGAGTGGTTCTATGAATATGAAAGGTATAATGGAGATAATGATTTCCTAGGTGATGAATTGACAACTAAAATCATAGGACAAGGAAAAGTTAAGTTGAGGCTCATAGATGGAAGGATTAGAGCACAACTTGGTGTTCTACACATCCCAGGATTGACCATAAATTTGATTTATGTAAGAAAAATGGATGATGTAGGGGCAAAAACAATATTTGAAAAAGAAACCTGCAGGATGGTTTGAGGAGTAATGGTATTGATGAAAGGAGTTCGGATTGGAACTCTGTATAAGATGCAAGGAAGCGCTATTAGTGATGGGTGTAATACTTCCATTGTTCCTAATATTGGAGTTGAAGAAGAAAAAAATCCTAAAGTATCTAGAGAAAAGGTTATCCTATGGCATCAAAGACTAGGGCATATTGAAGAGAAAGGTTTTCGACTACTACACAATAAAGGTATAGTTGAATGTATGTCTAACTGTGCAGGACTAACCTATGGTCTAAGAAGCCGCGACCTTAGGGCATATAAGCTCTCAAAATCACCTATAGATTGCACTCGGCGTGGGTCACACCAACCCTTAGCATAGATGGACTTTTTGGGGTGTCTCCTCAAAACTACCATGAGTTTAGAACCTTAACGACCTTAGAAAACAAAACCCTCAAAATTCAATCACACTAACGAAATTTGACAATCTTATAAAAACTAGAAACTATTATTAATATTAAAAGCACAAAAACTTTAATTAAAAAATATTTCCATTTGATTTTAATTGGTTCAATGTTGACAAACTTAAAAAAGAAAAAGAGGAAGAAGAATAGTTTAATTGGTTTAATGTTTTCAATTTAATTGATTTAATGTGTTCAAACTTAAAAAGAGTTCTTACAAAACATCTATCAAACTATTTTGTATAACATCCAAATGATTGAAAATATACAATAATTTATATAATTCTTTTTATAAAGAACACATTTTCCAAAGTGTAATTACCCACTAGTTAGCTAATCCTCGCATTCCACAAAATGGACATAAATGGTAAAATCGTGAAACATGTCATTAAAGAGAAAACATTTGATCAAATTGCTTGACATTAGATTATTTACAGTCGTACAATTTAGCATACGAGCCGGTCTCCACTAGTCATAACTCAAAAAATGACCAACAGTACTAGGTATTCTCAACTAGCCTTAGCCCAGAAAATTGCGTCCAACACAGTTTTATAAGTCCCGTTTGATCTATGATTGATTTCCTGCATATTAATTTTGAACAGCTCTTTGGCTTAATAATGTCTCCTGCTCTCTCGGTGTTTTCTGCGTCATTTTGAAGAATGTGATTTGAAACGTATCCCTGCCATTTACAAAATCTGACTGTAAGACTGCTGCCCTAAAAATTCTTATGCACCTCAAATCATTTCAGTTGCTAATAAGCATATAATGGAGTTGTGGCAGCTTCTCCAACTCAAATTTGAAAACAAACAAAACCTATCTTTGGTTTTACTTTCAATTTCAAAGGACATCTCTGTAGCTCCAATCAAGGTAGCTGTTGTAATTCTCAAGATGGCCGCAATCTCTGTTTGGGTTCATTTTAACAGATTGCACGCAATCTCTGCGTCGCTGCATAGAGAGGAGCTCATCCAGATTCAAAGTCCTAGGTGCGGCATCCATTTTTTTCCCAACATGGAGGTCACTGACTGGAAAACTGTATCTTCACAGGGAATAATGAGTCATCCTTTGTTTCCCAGCTTGGAGGTCAGTGACTGGAAAACTGCTTCTTCACAGGGAATAATGAGTCCCATATGGTGATCAAACCCATACTCTTCCTCGGCCTTTTCTAGCAATGCCCGGAACAGGGAATGATTCAAATAAATGGTGGGAATAATAAATCTACTGCGTTCGCTTCCAACATACACTGCACAGTGTCCCTTCGGAACATCCGTGGGCAGACCACTGCATGATCTTCCCACGAACTCATCTTTCATTGTGAAATATCTTGTTTTCTTTGGAGAGAGGCTATACCCAATTCCCTTGTAGCCATGGGCAACCTTGCAAAATGCTCTTACGATCTGCTTCAAAAGAAGAACTTGAGGATTCCTCATCCTTCTTGCTATTGATTTCAGAAGCAAAGCAATTATCACAGAAAACAAGGGATGGAAAGCTTGCACACAAGACTGTGGTAAGACGATATATTCGTTCTCTATATATAAGCACTTAGAATTGACATACACATCATAATTAAGAGTAATATGATTAGTCCTAACTTGGTATTGAAATAACAAATCGCTCGACCATGCATTTAATGTCAATCTGCAAGATGTCTCTGACTGAAACCAAATATTCACTTCCCCTTCTCGTTGCTACAACAATTTATAAACCCACGTACAGATTACTAACGCAATAGGAGGACAGAAGAGGACCGTGGTGGTCCATGAAAAAATTGCCTTTCTATGTTGACGGACAAATGCATGTGATCAGTCTCAATCGCACACTAGTAGGGACTTTCTGCATCGCTAGATTTGAGCAGAAAAGGCCCCGCCTTCACGTGGGGCTGGTTCTTCAGGTTCAATGGAAGCCCCACAAAACTTTTGTGGTTGTCAGTGTTCATTGCTTCATGCTAATGGATTTAGATTTGAACATAAGAGGCCCCGCATTCACGTGGGGCTGGTTCTTCGGGCTCAATAAAACCCCACGAGACTTTGGTGGTTGTCAGCGTTCATAGCTTCATGATAATGGAGTTAGGTTTACGTTAATGGCTGTTATGGAGTTTGGTGAAAAAAGCATTAAAAAACTATCCACCCACTCTAGTTCTTTGGACAGGTTTGATCTCCATTCAAATTTAAACGTTCTATTCTAATCTGAAATGATTGTAAGTTTAACCAAACGCTGTTGGTAGGTCTATCTTTTGGTAGGATGCGAGCAGTCGGGTGGGTCTCTGGTTGTAAAACTTTTGTTATAGCTTCATGATTATGTGATTAGGTTTACGTTAATGGCCGTTATAGAGTTTGGTGAAAAATATCATCGAAACCTATCTACCGACTATAGTCATGTGCACAGGTTTGATGTCCATTCAAATATAAAATGTGAATTGATTGTAAGTTTAACCACACGCTGTCGGTCGGGCTATGGTCTGGTGGGATGTAATCGTTCCGGTGGTAGACGAGACAAGAGTTTGAACAATGATTCAGTTGCAAGAATTAATCATAAACTGTTGGTCGGGCTCTGGTATGGTGGGGTGTGATCGATAGGGCAGTAGACCAGTGCGAATCTGGTCCGGCGGAGAAGGAATTCGAACCCTTGATCTCACCTAATTATAAACTAGATTTTGAAACAACTGTACGTTTTTTACCTTGAATTTACAACAAAAGGTACGTTTTTTATTTTGTGTACGGAGAGATTACGTGTTATGTAGTAGAGATTATGGAAATATATTTCCGGCCTTTTATAAAATACAACCTAAAATCATTTGCAATGGTAATATATTTTTACTTAGTTATTTCTATTGAGTATTTCATTTTGATAATTAAAATAGACTATCCTTTTATTAAAATACAACCTATAATAATTTGCAATAGTAATATATTTTTACTTAGTTATTTCTATTGAGTATTTCATTTTGATAATTAAAATAGACTATAGAAGGATAACCGAATATAGTTTGAACATTCTAAGTTTTGAGTATATAATTAAAACAAAATTGTAATAATATAGTTTGAACATTCTAGGTTTTGAGTATATAATTAAAAAAAATGTCATATTTAAATTAAATGATGGGGAATAATAAAGGTAATAATTTAAATTATAAGAATAATAAAGGTAATAATGGTTATTATATCAATTTTAGTTTATCTTATCTAAAAAAAAGTTAAATAATTATTTGGTTTATTTTAATGTTTTAATTATGTGTTTAAAATTGTTTAAAAAAAGTATTTTTATATTGCAGTTATGTTAAAAAGTTAGGAAGATTGGGATTGTAATAAATATTTTGAAATTGACATAGTTTGTTTCATTATGGATTTACTGAGAATTTACTTTTATTTAGCAATGTTGATTTTTTTTATCTAACCAAAACCTAACAATATTTTTTATTTTCTAGATTATGGTTGATCATTTCCTTATAACATCTTATTTTTTTCTTGATTTTTTTTATCTAACTAAAACTTAACAATATTTTTTATTTTCTAGATTATGGTTGATCATTTCCTTATAACATCTTATTTTTTTCTTATTTCCTAATTTTTCATTGTATCATATTTTTTCTTAAATTTAGTTGTAATGATATTTTAAGAAGAATGACAAATTTTGATCCTTTATGATTTCAAACATGGTATAACAAGATTGGCCATTTTAATTTAATTTAATTTAATTTAATGTTAATTTAATTTTGGGTTTGAAAAAATAGTTAGAGGATACATTTGAAAAGAACGACCTTGGTTCTTTGCATTTCTTTGTGGGCATCAAAGACCTATAGATGGATGGTGGTATCTTTATTTCTCAACCCAAATATGTGTTAAATTGTTTTCAAAAGTTTGGAATGGAAGACTCGAATCATATAAGATTGTGCTATGTCTTATTAGGATGGAGTGAAGCTAACCAAGGATTGCCACACTTTGAAATTTGATGATACACTCTATCAACAACTTGTCGATAGTTTCATTTTATTTGTTTAACCCATAGTTAACTTGATTTTCAAAGAGTATTCTATTTATTATTGAGTCATTTTCTTATAGATCAATCTCCTTTTGTGGATTGATCATGTCGGGGCTTATGTATGAACAAATGGTCAAAACCTAACTATATCATGCTAATTAAGAAGTCGACCCCCAGGCCTAATTAAAGTGGTTATAACCACTAAGTGAAGAGGTCGACCCTTCTTGACGAAGAGACACCTCCCTAGTGCCTTCCAACTAGCATAAATAAGTGAGGAGTGTTCCTCATTTGTTAAATCACTCTGTCACTCATCTAGTGCACATATTTTGGAGATAGCTACAGTTGTAAGGAGGAGGAGAGAGAGACACATGCTCAGTATTGGTATTTCCTTGGTGGTTTGGTTTTTCTTCTTGGCATTGTATTGACAATCTATATTAAGGAAGTTTTGTTGGGTTTTCTCCCCCATGAGGGTTTTCGAGGATAAATGTTTTGTACCTTCTGATTGTGTTTCTCTCAGTGATCATGCTTATGCTATTATTGTCTAGTAAATTGAAAAGAACTTAATAGCACCTCTAAATTTAACATTGTATCAGAGCTAAACTGAAGAGAGCATATTTCATTGGGTAATTAAAAACGTCATTGTTGCCATACAAGAAAATTAGGGATTTTTATTAGAGAGGAATTTCTGACTAAAAACCACCTAGGGAAGTTTTCCCTACCCTAGTGAATCTTTTGGCACCTTTTAAGTGGTCGGATACTACGGAAAGTCAAACCCTAGTTTTTCTTGGTACCAGAAAACCAAAACCAGTACGAGAAGTATCAATCCAGATTTTCACAGGCTCAGTTTCAAGGGGTAAAAATTGGATTTTATGAAAATTGACTACACCAACCTACTCGTCTCAGTCTAGTGCATCTAGTCCCTAGATTAGAATTTCAAAATTTGAAGTTTGAAAAATTAAGTTTTTTCTCATAAAACCCTAAGTTGCAGCTATAGTTACAAATGAAGTACCAGTTGCAGTGAAAAGACTTTGTAAAGTGTTGGGACTAATTGTTATTCTCCTAGTACAACTTACCCTAGAAAATTTAAAAGGTTGAAGCACCTTTGAAGTTTTAAACGGTTTGTTACCACCACTGCTGTCGGATGGTGCCACAACTGATACTATCAGAGGTATGTACTTACATATGTTTAGAATGAATTATTATTCTAAAGGGTGTTTTCACAAGAAAGGATCTTTTATCATAGATCTAGAAGGATCTCAGATCCAACACAATCAGAGGAATAATGCACCCCGGAAGATAGGTTGAAGAAAACACTTGTCACCTTGACATAAGGAGACCTGAAAGAAAAGAAACACACTCATTATTGAGGACAAAACTCCAAGTACCAGGTTTGGTTGATTAAGTTGATAAGATTCAAAACTTGCACATGTCAAGAAAACACTATAGTTGAGATAACAATCTTTGAAAAGTTTTATACTTGGTAGCATGTGAGCATATCGAGGTAAATTCTTAGTGCGATCACTTACCAGATATAACACTAGAAGAGTGTTTCTCTCATTTGGTTGTACTTCTTACTTTTTACGCTTGTTTCAGAGAGGTCATAAGTAAAAGATCTAAAGGATCCACTGTGACAATTGTACTTTCTATTGGTATGAAGAGTATTATTCTTGTATGTTGTTTCTCCCTTGTTGTTCTTGTTCTAGGCAGGTCACAGGTGATAACCCTGAAGGGAGTTGTAGTGATGGTTACAAGAGGAAACATATTAGATGAAACATGAAGAAGACTATCCAAGCTATATACAAAATCATATACATCCATGTACAAAAGAAGATGAAGAAGAAGTTACTCTTGAGATACAAAGTATCTCATATGAAAATTGACTATAAGCAGCAGAAGGCTCCAAAGATGACCAAACATTAGACTTGGTCAATGGATAATGAAGCCACCTTCACAGGAAGAAAAATTTGGTTGAATTCTGACTCAACTTTTCATATTAAGACTTGGTATTAAACACCAAATATATCATGTAGAGAGTATGAAGTTTTTGAAGACTCGGAGTAAGCATGATCTCAGAAAGAATCAAACGAGGAGACATGAAATCTCCTATGAAGATTCACTTGTTTCAGTGGTAAAGAAGGAAGCTAATAAGAAGGACTGTGATATGGATTTTGCCTTGAGACTTGAAATAAAGTCAATGATAAGTTCCAAGACTGATCTATAAGATCTAGCATGTTGCAGATAATGGTACAAGCTTGATTTGTGTCTAGAGGATTCACCTAGCAAAAGGGAGAATACTATGACGAGACACTTGCTACAGTAATTGAAGAATTAATATTCATGAAGACAACCAGAACAACCATGATTATAAGATTTAGGGGGAGCAATCCCTGTATTTAAGATTGAGTTATCTCAAAGTGATAGTTGATACAATACGACCCATGGAGACATGACTACAATAGAAGATAGAGTTACCTCCATGAAATAAGAATAACTAATTTCAGTATTAGTTATTGAGCCACTCTCAGTTTTAGATGAAGTTGTTACTGTAATAGAGTAGAGGAGTTGCTCTTAGATTTAAGAAACCACAGTGAGAATGGAGCAATCATTCTCGGCTTTAGAGCAGTTGCAAGTGCAGAGTCCCCATTCCAGAAGGAACAATTGAAGAAAGAGTAGAGGACATACTCTCAATTAGTGAGATAGACAATGCTTTACAAAACACACATAGAGCTAGCACATGATTGTGAAGATTAAGTTGCAACTGAACAAGTGTACCAGGTTGGTACAATGTGATGTGAAAATTAGGTTTCAAAATACAAGACTCATCTCTGCAAGTTGAAGCAAGCTCCTAGATCTTGGTATGACGGAATTGATAGTTTCTTGATAAGCTTGGGCTTTACCAAGAGTAAATTTGATTCTAACCTTTACTTCAAGGTTATGAATGATGAGCCCATTATATTGTTGTTGTATGTGGATGATTTATTCTTTACTGGAGAAGAAAAGTTCATCACAAATTGTAAGAAGAAGCTCGCCGTAGAATTTGAGATGAAAGACCTAGGCCTGATGCACTATTTCCTAGGTCTCGAAGTTTGGCAAAGCCTAGAGAAGATATTCCTTAACCAAGGAAAGTATGTAGTTGAAATATTGAAGAGGTTTGATATGTTGGAGTGTAAATCCATGAACACACCCATGGAAGTAAAGTTGAATCTCCTGGTTGATACTTCATCAGAATGGATTGATGCTATGGTGTATAGACAGATCATTGGATCATTGATTTATCTGAAAAATACCAAGCCAAATATATGTTTTTCTATGAGCACCTTAAGTTAGTATCTGGTAGAGCCCAGACGTGTTCCCCTTGTTGCTGCAAAACATGTGCTAAAATACCTTAAGGGTATGTTGGACTTTGGTCTTAGTTATAATTGAGATCATGACTTCAGACTGATTGGTTATACCATTTCAGATTGGGATGGAAGTGTTTCTGATAGAAAGAGCACTTTAGGATGATGTTTCAGTCTGGGGTCAGCCATGATTTCATGGAAGAGTAGGAAGCAATCCAGTATTGCTCTCAGCACAACATAAGCAGAATACATTGCAGCATGTTCCGCCAGTTGTGAATCCATATGGCTTTCGATGATGTTGACAGATCTATTTGATATCGATATGGAAGCCACCGTGATTCTATGTGATAACCAAAGTTTTATAAAGATGATGGAGAACCATGTGTTCCATGATGACTCAAAGCACACAGAGATTCAGTATTACTTCATTTGTCATATGATGTAGAGGAGAGCTATAAAGCTCCAATATGTTAGCACATATGAGCAGGTTGTAAACCAAGCCTCTATCTCATGTAAAATTTAAATATATTTGCGACAAGCTTGGTATAGTTTGAAAGGACCTCCATCGGAAGGGAGAGTAGTGTTGATGATACTATGGTATCCCCACCAATAGTGGGTAGTTTAGTTAGGATTTTATATCCTAGGGGACTGATCATCCCTGGATAGATCTCGAAGGTCCGTAAGGATGGGCTGTCAAAGTACTTGTTCATGTATATGTTATCTTTGGTCAGTAGTTGTAGCTCCATTAGGATTTTATATCCTAGGGAATCTTTTGATTCATGGGAAGATTGTTTAGGTCCATCATAGTACCACGTGGTAGCTCCATTAGGATTTTATATCCTAGGGAATATTTTGATTCCTAGGCAAATCCTTTGGATCTCTCAGAGTACCAAAAAATGTTGTTGCACCTGTATAATTATGTTGCATATGATGTTAATGTTGATTCCAACCTCATGCTGAAGGTTTCCAGCTTCGTGTTGATGTTAATGTTGTTCCAGCCTCGTGCTGATGATTTCCATCCTAGTGTTGATGTTGATGTTGTTCCAGACTCGTGTTGATGTTGATGATGTTCGAGCCTAGTGCTGATGATTTCCAGCCTCGTGTTGATGTTGATGTTATTCAAGCCTTGTGTTGTGATGATGATGCTCCAACCTCGTGCTATGATGATGTTGTGATGATGATTCTCCAACCTCAATCTGTGATGACACTGTGATGATGTTTCCCCAACCTCGTGTTGTTGATGCTTTAGCTTCATGCTAAAGATGTTGATGATGATATTTCATCTTTCAACTATCATGTTGAAGATGATGATGATGATACTTTAGCTTCATGCTAAAGATATTGATGATGATATTTCAGCTTTCATGTTGAAGATGATGATGATGATGATATTTCATCTTTCATGCTAAAGATGATGATGATGTTATTTCAGCTTTCATGCTGAAGATGTTGATGATGATACTTTAGCTTCATGCTAAATATATTTGATCCAAGTGGATATCGGTGGCCACCCACCTTCTCCAACTTTCTCAAAACAGTTTTCTGGCAATTTTGGTAATTTACTATTTTTAGCAGTTTTTCGGGTCCTGAACTTCCGGAGCCGTTTTGAGGCCCTAAACAATGTTTTTTGAGAAATTGGGGAGCAACATGGATCGTAGATCAATGTTTCTTACCCAAAAGTTTTAGTCCTCGGATAGATCTTTCCAACGATCTATCAAGTACCACAAATGGAGATCGTATGCAAAAGTTACACCCCTGGGAAGTTGACATATCAACTACCCCCATCGGGGCCCACAAACCTTTTGGATTTTCATCTTCCGAGGTTAGGTTTTTGGATTTTACTTATGTTAAAAAGGCCCTTAGAGCCTCATTGTAATATTCATCTTCCTGCAAATGCGAGTAGTCGTCACATCTCTTCTCAGAGATAAGCTACCACCATTCTAGCGAGTCTTTCACTCTGTATTTTTACAGTCTCTGTACATTTATTTTATTAATAGAAATCGTGTATTACTGTATATCTATGTTTATGGTTTCATCTCTGATACATTTATGTTATATTATTAGATATATGTGATATCTTTGTGCATTTATTTATTATATCTCCGCTCTCATTTTGTGCTGAAAATAATCTGGATCAGTGGTATCAGAGCAAGTTGCTCTTGATCATTTTTCAATGCATGTCCCCGACGAGGTCCGAGTATAACAAGTTGGGTCTCGAGCTTGTCTCTCTTGAGGAAAATCGCTCTCGCACACCCAAGAAACCTTCAATGGCGGAAGAAAATAAAAACGATGGAGCAGACGATCCTATCAGTATATTTCTTGTGAAAGCTCTCACGCGACAGAGGGAAAAAATGATGGAGAATTTTTCCCACATCCTTCAACGTCTGCCGATAGAAATAGGTGCATCTTCATCAAGCGACCACTTTGGAGGCACCTCACCTTTTAAGGTACAGGTCAATTTTGATATTCCTATATTTGAAGGTCAGATAGATGCAGATGCCCTAGATAAATGGTTAAATCTCTTAGAAGGTTATTTCTTTGTTCACAATTTTTCCAACAAAGAAAATACCATCTTCATGCTCCTTAAGGCTCTCACCCATGTCAAACATTGGTGGGAAACTTACTGGGAGCAGAGTTCTACAAAGGAGTATGGAATATATGGGGCCGAGCCCACTTGGGATTTTTTTGTGGATGCGGTAAAGGAACAATATTACCCTATTGACAACTATGAGGACCAATACATGAGATGGAACACACTGCGGCAAGAGAGGATCCAAGCAGTTCCAGAGTTCACCAATACCTTCCATACCTTGCGCACCAAGCTAGGTATCAAGGACTCTGAATGGCATTTGGTTCTAAAATACCACAGGGCGCTACACAGATACATCCAAACTGAAATGGATTTTTTGGAAATCTCATCACTTAGTTCTTCTTATCGATATGTTGTTAAAATTGAGCAGAAGTTTAAGCACCAGAACAAACGGGAGTTTAGCTCTACAAATCCACAACAACCAAGGTATGAAAAAGACGACCCTAACAAACAGTCTCCTGAAAACTAGTCTAAGCCACAAGAAAAGAAGGGTCAGGGGAACACAAATAAGGACACTGGAAAATGGTGCGATTTCCACAAAATCCCTTGGCACAACACCGATGAATGTCCCTCAAAATAGTCATTAGTGGCCGAGATCAAAGACAAGGAGTCGAACCCTGATTCAGAATCTGATTCTAAAAATACTGGTAAACGACAGATCATCGACACAGACCCCACTGCTATTGTCGCGACTACAACAATTCAACCAGAAGAACCAACAAATCCATAAGAGGGGGAGCACCTTTTTCATTCAAAGATGTGGGTGAAGGGGACCCCACTGCATTTTATTGTTGATAGTGGAAGCTAGAAGAACCTCATCTCAACAGAGGTCGTCAAACAGTTGGGATTGTCGACAACACCACACCCACAACCATACATCATCGGGTGGCTTCTCCAAGGACGAGATCTTCATGTCAGCCAGCACTGTCAATTGTCATACGACATCCAAACCTTCAGGGATGAGGTATTATGTGATGTTGCCCCATTGGATGTCTGTGATGTTCTCTTGGGCCAACCATATAAGTTGAAGCGCCATGCTATTTATGAGTCTCGACCCTATAGTGTCATTGTTTCTATGGGGGTTCATCTCTATAGAATACCAGAGGTAGTTCTGACTATTGTTCCACCTAAATAGTGCCGCAAGGTAGTATCTCATATTGCAAAATTCATCTTCTTTACAATCTGTTCAAAAGGGGAACAGAAGGACACTGCAACCGCTACAGCCTCGCCCCAAGCACCTTCTATCCAACAGAAGCAGGCCGACAAGGTTGCAGCAAAGCGCAAAGATTCCTTCTGCACACAGTCATCTCATGTAGCCAGATTGGTTAAAATGTTCCAACCCTTCCAGCCACAGGTTCGTGACAACCTTCAACAAACCAAGCGGCTCGACATCTACAGCAAGGCAAGCAACTCACTAAGATTCAGATTCAACAATCGCTTTCCCCTCTCCCCTGGGAACTCAATGCAATGGAGACCATTGCTTCCTAAGGAGGGAGGATTGATCCAGGTGGATATCGGTGGCCACCCACCTTCTCCAACTGGCTCAAAACAGTTTTCTGACAATTTTGGTAATTTACTATTTTTAGTAGTTTTTTGGGTCCTGAACTTCCAGAGCCGTTTTGAGGCCCTAAACGATGTTTTTTGAGAAAACGTGGCAATCCATGTTGCTCACCCAAAAGTTGTAGTCCTCAGATAGATCTTTCCAACGAGCTATCGAGTGCCCCAAATGGAGATCGTATGCAAAAGTTACGCCGCCTAGGAAGTTGACGTATCAACTACCCCCATCGGGGCCCACGAACCTTTTGGATTTTCATCTTCTGGGGTTAGGGTTTTGGATTTTACTTATGTTAAAAAGGACCCTAGAGCCTCATTGTAATATTCATCTTCTTGTGAATGCGAGTAGCCGTCACATCCCTTCTCAGAGAGAAGCTACCACCATTCTAGCGAGTCTTTCACTCTGTATTTTTACAGTCTCTGTACATTTATTTCATTAATAGAAATCGTGTATTATTGTATCTCTGTGTTTATGGTTGCATCTTTGATACATTTATGTTATATTATTGGATATCTGCGATATCTCTGTGCATTTCGTTATTATATCTCTGCTCTCATTTCGTGCCAAAAATAATACGGATCAATATTGATGATGATATTTTAACTTTCATGCTGAAGATGATGATGATGATGTTATTTCATCTTTCATGCTGAAGATGTTGATGATGATGCTTTAGCCTAATGCTAAAGATGTTGATGATATTACTTTAGCCTCATGCTAAAGAAGATGATGATGTTGTTTATCATAGGTCACATGATCATGTTGTTGATATCTTTATTTAGCCTCTTTAAGAAGCTAAGTTTATGAAACTTTGATCTATTCTTAGGCTTTATGACATTGCAATTATAGAGGGTTGTGTAGAAGTGATTTCACATTTTGAATCTCTAGAGCATTGTGCCGAATATGTGGGGGGGAGCGTTGGAATAGTAAGATTTCTTGGTTCATCACACATCTAGATTTTCTACATACAGTTAGTTGACAATCAACAATTCACTGCAAAGTTGACTCGGAGGCCAACTAGGTCTGGTACCCCTCTCGACCTACCTCCATTGGTTATCAAAGTGGTAATAGTGGGCCCTACCACTACTATTGCAAAAAGGTAAGTGAGAGACATGAGCATAGGCAAATTTTTCCACTAGTCTCACCTCAAAATGAAGAGAACATTTTTCTCTGGCCCCAACCATTTCTAAAGTGCCTAAGTCCTCAAAGCCTACTACAAATGGGTTGGAACCTGTACAATGAGTTGATGTCAATCCCTTGGTTTTAGGAAGGGGCACTCTCTTATATGACCATGACTAGGCTCTTCTTGTTTCTTGTGTGGTTACTTCTTAGTGCTATTTGATCTAGTTGTTGACCTTTGATGTTCTATTTTTTTGTTTTTTAAACAATACACTATGTGTTGATAAGATTGTGGGTGTTTTGGCCAAACTCAATCTACATAATTTTTTATTTTTTACATCATCCTTGAACATGCATACACACCTTTTTCTATCAAAGTCGTATACAAACCATTCATATTGATAATTAAAAATCTTTAATTAAAAAATGTTTCCATTTCATATTAATTAGATTAATACTTACAAACATTTAAATAAATTTGGATGATTTATCTATTAAAATAAAAGGTTGATAATCTAAAAATAATGCTTATCTTCAAAACAAATTAAAAAGTGTTTCCGTTTCATGTTAATTAGCTTAATATTTACAAACATTTAAATAAATTTGGAGGATCTATCTATTAGAATAAAAGGTCAATAATCTAAGAATGTTATTTATGTTTAAAACAAATTAAAAAGTGTTTCCATTTCATATTTATTAACTTAATATTTACAAACATTTAAATAAATTTAGATGACATATCTATTAGAATAAAAAATCAATAATCTAAAAATAATATTTATTTTTAATATATATATATATATATATATATATATATATATATAACCCTTTCACAAAATTTTCTCATACCATTTATTTGATGGAAATTTGAATAGATGGTAGAGCTTTTGGTCACTTCCACTTTATAGGGCTTTTCAGAAAACAAAGGATTTATAATGAATAGCCCAACAAATAAGGAAGGACTAAGAAACAACAACCAAATTACAATACCCTAGCTGCCTTAGATTTTCTTTTATTCTGGATGCGAGGAAAAAACAGTATGATCTATACAACACTGTAATCTGCTCTTTAAAGTTCTTTCAGCGTCAGATCTTAATAACTTATATGAAACTGTTTTGCATAACATCCACAATATTTTGCATAACATCCACAATATTGGATGGTGCAATGGCAAGTTATCATAATTACGCTGAAAGGCGTACACCTATTAATAATGGGCATATTTAATATGTTTTTAGTATTTAATCAGTTTTGTATGGACACGATTAAATATTGTTGGAATATTCTTAGTCGTCCCATTAAATCAATGGTTGTGATTTCAACCACTAACTTCCTCACTATTATAGACATTCCTTTACATGTTTATTTTTTTACTTTTACTTAATCATATTTAAAATTTACTATGATGGCTAGCTGATTGTCACTTCTGATTGATTAACATTTCATTTTCTAAAGAACTCAACTTTACCAGCCACAATTTTTACTCCAACTAATATTTACTGAGCTGAATTTTCCTACCTAAAACTCTTATCACATATTTAACAGAATTCTACAATTATTTAATGATCAAAGCTAAATTATTTGGAAGTTCACCAGCCACGAGTGACTTGTGGCTGTGCTAGTTTATATAGAATTCTTTAGTTGACGGCATTTGTCAAAACATAATTACCCAATGGTTAGTGAACCCCAGTATTTCACGAAAGATACAGCAAGTGTTAAAATCGTGTGACAGCAAAAGAAAACACTCATCAATTGTTTGAATATCGATTATTTACACTAGTACAGTTTAGCATACCAACGCATGAGCGAATCTTAACTAGCCATAGGTCATAAAATGACCAATATCACTGGGTATTCTCAACTAGCCTTAGCCCAGAAAATTGCACCAACAGTGTTCCTAAGTTCCCGTTTGATCTATGATTGATTTCCGGCATACAAATTTTGAACAGCTCTCGGCTTAATAATGTATCCTGCCCTCTTGGTGCTTTGTGCATCATTTTGAAGAAGCTGATTTGCAACGTATCTCCGCCATTTGAAATATCTTAGACTGTAAGACTGCTGCCCTGAAAATTCTTATGCAACTCAAATCATTTTGGTTGCTAATAAGCATATAATGGAGTTGTGCAGCTTCTCCAACTCAAATTTGAAAACAAAACCAAATCATACCTTTGGTTTTACTTTCAATTTCAAAGGGCATTTCTACAGCTCCAACCAGGGCAGTTGTTGTAATTCTCAAGATCTTGGCCGCAATCTCTGTTTGGATTCATTTTAGCAGATTGAACGCAATCTCTGCGTCGCTGCATATGGAGGAGCTCATTCAGCATTCAGCTTCAAAGTTCTAGGTGCGGCAACCTTTGTTTCCCAGGTTGGAGGTCAGTGACTGGAAAACTGCTTCTTCACAGGGAATAATGAGTCCCATATGGTGATCAAACCCATAATCTTCCTCGGCCTTCTCTAGCAATGCCCGGAACAGAGAATGATTCAAATAAATGGTGGGAATGATAAATCTACTGCGTTCGCTTCCAACATACACTGCACAATGTCCCTTGGGAACATCTGTAGGCAGAGCACTGCATGATCTTGCCAGAACCTCATCTTTCATTGTGAAATATCTTGTCTTCTTTGGAGAGAGGCCATAGCCAATTCCCTTATAGCCATGGGCAACTTTGCAACATGCTCTAATGATCTGCTTCAAAAGAAGAACTTGAGGATTCCTCATCCTTCTTGCTATTGATTTCAGAAGCAAAATAATTATCTATGAAAACAAGGGATGGAAAGTTTGCACAAGACTCTGGTAAGACCATACATTCGTTCTCTATATATAAGCACATAAAATTGACATCCACTTCATAATTAATATGATTAGTCCTAACTTGATATTGTACTAACAAATTGCTGGACCATGCATTTAATGTCAATCTGCTGTCTGAGTGAAACCGAATACTCACTTCCCCTTCTCATTGCGACAAAGATTTATAAACCGACGTACAAATTACTAACGCGAATAGGAGGACAGGACCGTGGTACTGGTGCTCCATGAAAAAATGCATGTGATCAGTCTCATTCGCTCACTAGTAGGGACTGTCTGCATCGCTAGATTTGAGCAGAAAAGGGTGTTCACGTGGGGCTGGCTCTGCAGATTCAATGGAAACCCCACAAGTTTTGTGATTGTCAGCGTTCACAGCTTCATGCTAATGCATTTAGATTTCAGCAGAAGAGGCCCCGCATTCACGTGGGGCTTGTTCTTCAGGTTCAATGGAAGCCCCACCAAACTTTGGTTGTTGTCGGCGTTCATAGCTTCATGCTAATGGAATTAGTTTTACGTTAATGGCGCTGTTATAGAGTTTGGTGAAAAAAATCATTGAAAAACTATCCACCGACTATAGTCCTTTGAAGTTTGGAGAGGTTTGATCTCCATTCAAATATAAAAGTTCTATCGTGATGTGAATTGATTGTAAGTTTAACCAAACGCTATGGTCTGGTAGGATGTGATCGGTCGGGTGGTAAACGAGTGAGAGTTTACTACAATGTTTCAGTTGTAAGACTTAATCATAAGCTGTTGGTCGGGCTCTGGTCTGATGGAGTGTGGG
>ML781462.1:68413-95066 GCA_009831015.1 Picea engelmannii | reverse complement strand
GCTCCCATGAAAGAAATAGATCTAAGTCTTCAAGTGGGAGATCTAAATCTAAGGGTAGATCTAAATCTCCTGGAAATTTTTTAAAGGTATGTTGGAGATGTGGAAAAGAAGGGCATTTCAAAAAGCAATGTAGATCCAATAATGTTGAGAGAGTGAAGGGATCTGAAGGTGATCCCTCTACATAAGAAAATACCTCTAAGGAAGAAGGAGGGGATGTGTACTTGGCTTCTTCAAGTACACTTGCAGATCATGAGACATGGTCGGTTGACTCAGGTACATCCTTTCATATGACTCCCCAGATGGAGTGGTTCTATGAATATGAAAGGTATAATGGAGATAATGATTTCCTAGGTGATGAATTGACAACTAAAATCATAGGACAAGGAAAAGTTAAGTTGAGGCTCATAGATGGAAGGATTAGAGCACAACTTGGTGTTCTACACATCCCAGGATTGACCATAAATTTGATTTATGTAAGAAAAATGGATGATGTAGGGGCAAAAACAATATTTGAAAAAGAAACCTGCAGGATGGTTTGAGGAGTAATGGTATTGATGAAAGGAGTTCGGATTGGAACTCTGTATAAGATGCAAGGAAGCGCTATTAGTGATGGGTGTAATACTTCCATTGTTCCTAATATTGGAGTTGAAGAAGAAAAAAATCCTAAAGTATCTAGAGAAAAGGTTATCCTATGGCATCAAAGACTAGGGCATATTGAAGAGAAAGGTTTTCGACTACTACACAATAAAGGTATAGTTGAATGTATGTCTAACTGTGCAGGACTAACCTATGGTCTAAGAAGCCGCGACCTTAGGGCATATAAGCTCTCAAAATCACCTATAGATTGCACTCGGCGTGGGTCACACCAACCCTTAGCATAGATGGACTTTTTGGGGTGTCTCCTCAAAACTACCATGAGTTTAGAACCTTAACGACCTTAGAAAACAAAACCCTCAAAATTCAATCACACTAACGAAATTTGACAATCTTATAAAAACTAGAAACTATTATTAATATTAAAAGCACAAAAACTTTAATTAAAAAATATTTCCATTTGATTTTAATTGGTTCAATGTTGACAAACTTAAAAAAGAAAAAGAGGAAGAAGAATAGTTTAATTGGTTTAATGTTTTCAATTTAATTGATTTAATGTGTTCAAACTTAAAAAGAGTTCTTACAAAACATCTATCAAACTATTTTGTATAACATCCAAATGATTGAAAATATACAATAATTTATATAATTCTTTTTATAAAGAACACATTTTCCAAAGTGTAATTACCCACTAGTTAGCTAATCCTCGCATTCCACAAAATGGACATAAATGGTAAAATCGTGAAACATGTCATTAAAGAGAAAACATTTGATCAAATTGCTTGACATTAGATTATTTACAGTCGTACAATTTAGCATACGAGCCGGTCTCCACTAGTCATAACTCAAAAAATGACCAACAGTACTAGGTATTCTCAACTAGCCTTAGCCCAGAAAATTGCGTCCAACACAGTTTTATAAGTCCCGTTTGATCTATGATTGATTTCCTGCATATTAATTTTGAACAGCTCTTTGGCTTAATAATGTCTCCTGCTCTCTCGGTGTTTTCTGCGTCATTTTGAAGAATGTGATTTGAAACGTATCCCTGCCATTTACAAAATCTGACTGTAAGACTGCTGCCCTAAAAATTCTTATGCACCTCAAATCATTTCAGTTGCTAATAAGCATATAATGGAGTTGTGGCAGCTTCTCCAACTCAAATTTGAAAACAAACAAAACCTATCTTTGGTTTTACTTTCAATTTCAAAGGACATCTCTGTAGCTCCAATCAAGGTAGCTGTTGTAATTCTCAAGATGGCCGCAATCTCTGTTTGGGTTCATTTTAACAGATTGCACGCAATCTCTGCGTCGCTGCATAGAGAGGAGCTCATCCAGATTCAAAGTCCTAGGTGCGGCATCCATTTTTTTCCCAACATGGAGGTCACTGACTGGAAAACTGTATCTTCACAGGGAATAATGAGTCATCCTTTGTTTCCCAGCTTGGAGGTCAGTGACTGGAAAACTGCTTCTTCACAGGGAATAATGAGTCCCATATGGTGATCAAACCCATACTCTTCCTCGGCCTTTTCTAGCAATGCCCGGAACAGGGAATGATTCAAATAAATGGTGGGAATAATAAATCTACTGCGTTCGCTTCCAACATACACTGCACAGTGTCCCTTCGGAACATCCGTGGGCAGACCACTGCATGATCTTCCCACGAACTCATCTTTCATTGTGAAATATCTTGTTTTCTTTGGAGAGAGGCTATACCCAATTCCCTTGTAGCCATGGGCAACCTTGCAAAATGCTCTTACGATCTGCTTCAAAAGAAGAACTTGAGGATTCCTCATCCTTCTTGCTATTGATTTCAGAAGCAAAGCAATTATCACAGAAAACAAGGGATGGAAAGCTTGCACACAAGACTGTGGTAAGACCATATATTCGTTCTCTATATATAAGCACTTAGAATTGACATCCACATCATAATTAAGAGTCATATGATTAGTCCTAACTTGGTATTGAAATAACAAATCGCTCGACCATGCATTTAATGTCAATCTGCAAGATGTCTCTGACTGAAACCAAATATTCACCTCCCCTTCTCGTTGCTACAACAATTTATAAACCCACGTACAGATTACTAACACAATAGGAGGACAGGACCGTGGTGGTCCATGAAAAAATTGTATTTCTATGTTGACGGACAAATGCATGTGATCAGTCTCATTCGCACACTAGTGGGTACTGTCTGCATCGCTAGATTTGAGAAGAAAAGGCCCCGCCTTCACGTGGGGCTGGTTCTTCAGGTTCAATGGAAGCCCCACAAAACTTTTGTGGTTGTCAGCGTTCATTGCTTCATGCTAATGGATTTAGATTTGAACATAAGAGGCCCCGCATTCGCGTGGGGCTGGTTCTTCGGGCTCAATAAAAACCCCACGAGATTTTGGTGGTTGTCAGCGTTCATAGCTTCATGATAATGGAGTTGGGTTTACGTTAATGGCTGTTATGGAGTTTGGTGAAAAAAGCATTGAAAAACTATCTACCCACTCTAGTTCCTTGGACAGGTTTGATCTCCATTCAAATATTAACGTTCTATTCTAATCTGAATTGATTGTAAGTTTAACCAAACGCTGTTGGTAGGTCTATCTTTTGGTAGGATGCGAGCAGTCGGGTGGGGCTCTGGTTGTAAAACTTTTGTGCTTGTCAGCGTTCATAGCTTCATGATTATGTAATTGGGTTTACGATAATGGCCGTTATAGAGTTTGGTGAAAAATATCATCCAAACCTATCTACCGACCATAGTCATGTGCACAGTTTTGATGTCCATTCAAATATAAAATGTGAATTGATTGTAAGTTTAACCACACGCTGTCGGTCGGGCTATGGTCTGGTGGGATGTGATCGTTCCGATGGTAGACGAGACAAGAGTTTGAACAATGATTCAGTTGCAAGAATTAATCATAAACTGTTAGTCGGACTCTGGTCTGGTGGGGTGTGATCGATAGGGCAGTAGACCAGTGCGAATCTGGTCCGGCGGAGAAGGAATTCGAACCCTTGATCTCAAGGTTACGAACCTCGAGAACTGTAACCTTGAATTTACAACAAAAGGTACGTTTTTAATTTTGTGTACGGAGAGATTACGTGTTATGTAGTACAGATTATGGAAATATATTTCTGGCCTTTTATAAAATACAACCTATAATAATTTGCAATGGTAATATATTTTTACTTAGTTATTTCTATTGAGTATTTCATTTTGATCATTAAAATAGACTATCCTTTTATAAAATACAACCTATAATAATTTGCAATAGTAATATATTTTTACTTAGTTATTTCTATTGAGTATTTCATTTTGATTAAAAAAATAGACTATAGAAGGATAACCGAATATAGTTTGAACATTCTAAGTTTTGAGTATATAATTAAAAAAAAACTGTCTTATTTAAATTAAATAATGGGAATAATAAAGGTAATAATATAGTTTGAACATTCTAAGTTTTGAGTATATAATTAAAAAAAATTGTCATATTTAAATTAAATGATAGGAATAATAAAGGTAATAATTTAAATGATAGGAATAATAAAGGTAATAATGGTTATTATATCAATTTTAGTTTATCTTACCTTAAAAAAGTTAAATAATTATTTGGTTTCTTTTAATATTTTAATTATGTGTTTAAAATTGTTGAAAATAAGTATTTTTATATTGCAGTTATGTTAAAAAGTTAGGAAGATTGAGATTGCAATAAATATTTTGAAATGGATATAGTTTGTTTTATCATGGATTTAATGAGAATTTACTTTTATTTAGCAATGCTGATTTTTTTATCAAACTAAAACTTAACAATATTTTTTAATTTTTAGATTATGGCTGATCATTTCCTTATAATATTTTATTTTTTCTTATTTCCTAATTTTTCATTGTATCATATTTTTTCTTAAATTTAGTTGTAATGATATTTTGAGAAGAAAGACAAATTTTGATCCTTTTATGGTTTCAAACATGGTATGACAGGATTGACCATTTTTTCTTCAATATCAGTTTCAAACACTAAGAATTAGATCATAGTATTTATGTACAACATGTAAAGGATAAAACATTGACTCTTTCCTTGTATGTGGATGATTACAAGAAATGTTAATGTAATTTTGGGTTTGAAAAAATAGTTAGAGGATACATTTGAAAAGAACGACCTTGATTTGTTGCATTTATTTTTGGGCATCTAAGACCTATAGATGGATGATGGTATCATTATTTCTCAACCCAAATATGTGTTAAATTGTTTTCAAAAGTTTGGAATGAAAGACTCGAATCATATAAGCTTGTGCTACGTCTTATTAGGATGGAGTGAAGCTAACCAGGATTGCCACACTTTGAAATTTGATGATACACTCTATCAACAACTTCGATAGTTTTATTTTATTTGTTTAACTCATAGTTGACTTGATTTTCAAAGAGTATTCTATTTATTATTGAGTCATTTTCTTATAGATCAATCCCCTTTTGTGGATTGATCATGTCGGGGCTTATGTATGACCAAATCCCCTTTTTTGGATTGGTCAAAACCTAATTATATCATGCTAATTAAGAAGTCGCCCCCTAGGGCTAATTAAAGTGGTTATAACCACTAAGTGAAGAGGTCGACCCTCCTTGATGAAGAGACACCTCCCTAGTGCCTTCCAACTAGTATAAATAAGTGAGGAGTGTTCCTCATTTGTTCAGTCACTCATCTAGTGCACATATTTTGGAGATAGCTACAGTTATAAGGAGGAGAGAGAGACGCATTCTTAGTGTTGGTATTTCCTTGGTGGTTTGGTCTTTCTTCTTGGCATTGTATTGACAATCTATATTAAGGAAGTTTTGTTGGGTTTTCTCCCCCATGAGGGTTTCCCAAGATAAATGTTTTGTACCTTTTGATTGTGTTTCTCTCAGTGATCCTGCTTATGCTATTATTGTCTAGTAAATTGAAAATAACTTAATAGCACCTCTAAATTTAAAATCATATCAGAGCTAAACTGAAGAGAGCATATTTCACTGGGTAATTAAAAACGTTATTGTTGCCATACAAGAAAATTAGGGATTTTTATTGGAGAGGAATTTCTGACTAAAAACCACCTAGGGAAGTTTTCCCTGCCCTAGTGAATCTTTTGGCACCTTTTAAGTGATCGGATACTCCGGAAATTCAAACCCTAGTTTTTCTTGGTACCAGAAAACCAAAACTAGTACGAGAAGTATCAATCCAGATTTTCACAGGCTCAGTTTCAAGAGGTAAAAATTGGATTTTATGAAAATCGACTGCACCAACCTACTCGTCTCAGTCTAGTGCATCTAGTCCCTGGATTAGAATTTAAAAATTTGAAGTTTGAAAAAATAGTGTTTTTCTCATAAAACCCTAAGTTTCAGCTATAGTTACAACTAAAGTACTAGTTGCAGTGAAAAAACTTTGTAAAGTGTTGGGACTAATTGTTATTGTCCTAGTACAACTTACCCTAGAAAATTTAAAAGGTTGAAGCACCTTTGAAGTTTTAAACGGTTTGTTACCACCATTGTTGTCAGATGGTGCCACAACTGATACTATCAGAGGTATGTACTTACATATGTTTAGAATGAATTATTATTTTAAAGGGTGTTTGCATGAGAAAGGATCTTTTATCATAGATCTACAAGGATCTCAGATCCAACACAATCAGAGGAATAATGCACCCTGGAAGATAGGTTGAAGAAAACACTTGTCACCTTGAGGTAAGGAGACCTCAAAGAAAAGCAACACACTCATTATTGAGGAAAAAACTCCAGGTCCCGGGTTTGTTTGATTAAGTTGATAAGATTCAAAACTTCCACATGTCAAGAAAACACTATAGTTGAGATAACAATCTTTGAAAAGTTTTATACTTGGTAGCATGTGAGCATATTGAGGTAAATTCTTAGTGCGATCACTTACCAGATATAACACTAGAAGAGTGTTTCTCTCATTTGGTTGTACTTCTTACTTTTTACACTTGTTTCAAACAGGTCATAAGTAAAATATATAAAGGAGCCATTGTGACAATTGTACTTTCTATCGGTATGAAGAGTATTATTCTTGTATGTTTTTTCTCCCTTGTTGTTCTTGTTCCGGGCAGGTCACAGGTGATAACCCTGAAGGGAGTTGTAGTGATGGTTGCAAGAGGAAACATATTAGATGAAACATGAAGAAGACTATCCAAGCTATATACATAATCATATACATCCATGTACAAAAGAAGATGAAGAAGAAGCTACTCTTGAGATACAAAGTATCTCATATGAAAATTGACTATAAGCAGCAGAAGGCTCCAAAGATGACCAAACATTAGACTTGGTCAATGGATAATGAAGCCACCTTCACAGGAAGAAAAATTTGGTTGAATTCTAACTCAACTTTTCATATAAAGACTTGGTATTAAACACCAAATATATCATGTAGAGAGTATGAAGTGTTTGAAGACTCAGAGTAAGCATGATCTCAGAAAGCATCAAATGAGGAGACATGAAATCTCCTATGAAGATTCACTTGTTTCATTGATAAAGAAGGACTGGGATATGGATTTTTCCTTGAGACTTGAAAGAAAGTCAGTGATAAGTTCCAAGACTGATCTATAAGATCTAGCATGTTGCAGATAACGATACAAGCCTGATTGGTGTCCAAAGGATTCTCCTAGGAAAAGGGAGAATACTACAATGAGACACTTGCTATAGTAACTGAAGAATTAATATTCATGAAGACAACCAGAACAACCATGATTATAAGATTCAAGGGGAGCAATCCCTATATTTAAGATTGAGTTATCTCAAAGTGCTAGTTGATACAATACGGGCCATGGAGACATGACTACAATAGCAGATAGAGTTACCTCCATGAAATAAGAATAACTACTTTCAGTATCAGTTATTGAGCCACTCTCGGTTTCAGATGAAGCTGTTACTGTGATAGAGTAGAGGAGTTACTCTCAGATTTAAGAAACCACCGTGAGAATGGAGCAGTCATTCTCGTCTTTACAGCAGCTACAAGTGCAGAGTCCCCGTTCCAGAAGGAACAATTGCAGAAAGAGTAGAGGACATACTCTTAGTTAGTGAGATAGACAATGCTTTACAAAACGCACATAGAGCTAGCACATGATTGTGAAGATTAAGTTGCAACTGAACAAGTGTACCAGGTTGGTACAATGTGATGTGAAAATTAGGTTTCAAAATACAAGACTCATCTCTGCAAGTTGAAGCAAGATCCTAGATCTTGGTATGACGGAATTGATAGTTTCCTGATAAGCTTGGGCTTTACCAAGAGTAAATATGATTTTAACCTTTACTTCAAGGTTATGAATGATGAGCCCGTTATATTGTTGTTGTATGTGGATGATTTATTCTTTAATGGAGAAGAAAATTTCATCACAAATTCTAAGAAGAAGCTCACCGCAGAATTTGAGATGAAAGACCTAGGCTTGATGCACTATTTCCTAGGTCTCGAAGTTTGGCAAAGCCTAGAGAAGATATTCTTTAACCAAGGAAAGTATGTAGTTGAAATACTAAAGAGGTTTGATATGTTGGAGTGTAAATCCATGAACACACCCATGGAAACAAAGTTGAATCTCTTGGTTGATACTTCATTAGAATGGGTTGATGCTATGGTGTACAGACAAATCATTGGATCGTTGATTTATTTGACAAATACCAGGCCAGATATATGTTTTTCTATGAGCACCTTTAGTCAGTATCTGGTAGAGCCTAGACGTGTTCACCTTGTTGCTGCAAAACATGTGCTGAAATACCTTAAGGGTACGTTGGACTTTGGTCTCATTTATAATTGAGATCATGACTCAGACTGATTGGTTATACCATTTCAGATTGGGATGGAAGTGTTTTTAATAGAAAGAGCACTTCAGGATGATGTTTCAGTCTAGGGTCATCCATGATTTCATGGAAGAGTAGGAAGCAATTCAGTATTTCTCTCAGCACAACAGAAGCATAATACGTTGTAGCATGTTCCGCCAGTTGTGAAGCCATATGGATTTGGATGATGTTGACATATCTATTTGATCTCGATATGGAAGTCACCGTGATTCTATGTGATAACCAAAGTTGTATAAAGATGATGGAGAACCATTTGTTCCATGATGACTCAAAGAACACAGAGATTCAGTATTACTTCATTTGTGATATGATGCAGAGAAGAGCTATAAAGCTCGAATATGTTAGCACATATGAGCAGGTTGTAGACCAAGCCTCTATCTCGTGTAAAGTTTAAATATTTTCGCGACAAGCTTGGTACAGTCTGAAAGGGCCTCCCTCGAAGGGGGGAATAGTGTTGATGATACTATGGTATCCCCACCAATAACGGGTAGTTCAGTTAGGATTTTATATCCTAGGGGACTGATCATCCCTGGACAGATCTCAAAGGTCCGTAAGGATGGGCTGTCAAAGTACTTCTACATGTATATGTTATCTTTGGTTAGTAGTTGTAGCTCCATTAGGATTTTATATCCTAAGGAATCTTTTGATTCATGGGAAGATTGTTTGGGTCCATCATAGTACCACGTCGTGGCTCCATTAGGATTTTATATCCTAGGGAATATTTTGATTCCTAGGCAGATCCTTTGGATCTCTTAGAGTACCAAAAAATGTTGTTGCACCTGCATCATTATGTTGCATATGATGTTGATGTTGATTCCAACCTCATGCTGAAGGTTTCCAGCTTCGTTTTGATGTTAATGTGGTTCCAGCCTCATGCTGATGATTTCCATCCTAATGTTGATGTCGATGTTGTTCTAGACTTGTGTTGATGTTGATGATGTTCGATCCTCATGCTGATGATTTCCAGCCTCGTGCTGATGTTGATGTTATTCAAGCCTTGTGTTGTGATGATGATGATCCAACCTCGTGCTATGATGATGATTCTCCAACCTCGATCTGTGATGACACTGTGATGATGTTTCCCCAACCTTGTGTTGTTGATGCTTTAGCTTCATGCTAAAGATGTTGATGATGATATTTCATCTTGCATGCTGAAGATGATGATGATGATGTTATTTCAACTATCATGTTGAAGATGATGATGATGATACTTTAGCTTCATGCTAAAGATATTGATGATGATATTTCATCTTTCATGTTGTAGTATACCTAGGGAGGTAATATGGGGTACCTAGGGAGGTACCCAATGGGAATGTAGTTATGTGTTATTAGTGGAAGTCAATTAATATATGGGAATGTGGTCATTCAATGTAAGGTGGACTAGGTCCACTATATTAATAAAGGCCCACTATGGTAGTTGGATGTAATAAATGTGAGAAGACTCTCTAGAAGGTTCCTAGGAGATAGGGAGAGCTATATAAAGAAGTACAAGCAATGTAATGAAACAAAATGAAGAATATTGTGATTGCACAAGCAAGGATTGCTTGAGGAGTTTTATCCTTCCATAAGGATCAATATATGGTGTTACCCTACCTCAAGGGTTTTCTCTCTTTCTTGTGTTAATGTTATGGTGAATGGTTTATGTTTTATTCTTGGTTATTTATGAAGTATATTTACAGATCTGGTTTAGGTGCTTAACAATTGGTATCAGATCACTTTCCTTGGATAGAAATTGTGGGCAAATATTTTTTATTTTTGCAGTTTTTTTTTTCGGAGAAGAAAAAAGAGGGCCGCAACATTCTTGAAGTTTTCGGTATATTTTTGTGTAAAATTTTCAGAAACAGGTTGTAGATCTGAGTTCCTCTCAGAAAAACACCCAATTTGAAAAAAAAAATCGTCCGAAACAAAGTCCAGGAAGTCAAGATATTGAAGTTTTAAAATCTACAAATTTTCAGGATTTGTTCCACGGACGACGGCAATAAATTTTTTATTTCTGTAGCATCTGGAGGCTGAATTTTCCCAAATAAATTACAAATCTGAGTTCCTCTCACAATTTCACACAATTTAAAAAAAAACATCAGCCAAAATGGAGTCCGGGAAGTGAAGTTATGAGCATTTTAACTTCAGCATTTTTTTAGGGTTTTCGAGAAAAAAACCGCGATTTTTTGCCGTAACTTATTGTTCTATTTTTGGGGGGTTTTCATAGAAAGATGTATTTTACAGGGAAATGTGATGGCCCTAGTATTGAATCATTCATTAAAAAAATAAAATCAGCATGGGAAGATACTTGGCCCCATTGGGTAGATCTCAAATTGCAAGGTGATGCTGCCATTTGGTGGAAATCGTTTGATTATAAGGAGATGATGAGACTCTCCAATGTAGAATTTGAGAAAATATTGTTAGACAAGTGGTCTCATGGAGAAAATAAGAATAAAGAGAAAAACAAGAGTTTATTTTCATGTGAAAAATCTATATTACAGGTTCATGGCGGTATTCATAAAGAAAATATCGTTGTTTCTATTAACCCTAGTTGCATGCATAATTTTATCAATGTGCAGTTGGTTAATAGATTGCAAGTTCCAATAAAGAATATTCAAAGCACACATGTTGAGGGTGAAAATGTTCAAATGTTTAAAGATTTGAAGATTACCGTGGATAAATATGTGCTACATTCAGATTTTTATGCTACGGATATGGATGAAGTGGATATTGTTTTGGGATATCCTTGGATAGAATCAGTGGGTACCATTAATATTAATGTGCAAAAGAAGTTTTTAAAGTTGTGGTACAAGAAAAAGAAAATCACATTGCAGGATGTGTCTCTTAGTAAGAAAGATGGACCCATGGAGGCTAGCAAAGAAGTTATTGCCTAGTCTGAAGTTGAATCAGAGGCAGAGTCTACAGAAGGAGATGAAGCAAAACTACAAGAAGGACATAATCAGGAAGCTAAGGAGGTCCTTGACTCAAAGGCACAAAGTGTTGCAGATTTGAAGAAAAAAGAAAAAAATCATACAGTTGTTGTATATCGCCATCCACATCATATAGAGATGCAAAACTCATCAAGGCAAGGGCATGTGCATGAACACATTTATGCACCAGCAGGGCACCAGACAGGAAACCGATCAAGAGGTGCATGGAGGACTACCATCACTATGGGAAGAAATCAAGCTATAGAAACAATCCCATGGCAACCCTGACATGATGCAGAGAAAGATAAGGGTGGAAAGGTAGCAGATAGACATCATGTTCGACTTCCATTGGGATGGATGGATGGTCATACTTGGTACTAGTTGGCTACATTGTTGAGTCGATCATATTGTATGGTTTCTTCTCATGTTTCGAGGACGAAACATGTGAAGGGGGATGGAATGTAGTATACCTAGGGAGGTAATAGTGGGGTACCTAGGGAGGTACCCAATGGGAATGTAGTTAGGTGTTATTAGTGGAAGTCAATTAATACATGGGAATGTGGTCATTCAATGTAAGGTGGACTAGGTCCACTATATTAATAAAGGCCCACTATGGTAGTTGGATGTAATAAATGTGAGAAGGCTCTCTAGAAGGTTCCTAGGAGATAGGGAGAGCTATATAAAGAAGTATAGGCAATGTAATGAAACAAAGTGAAGAATATTGTGATTGCACAAGCAAGGATTGCTTGAGGAGTTTTATCCTGCTATAAGGATTAATATATGGTGTTACCCTACCTCAAGGGTTTTCTCTATTTCTTGTGTTAATGTTATGGTGAATGGTTTATGGTTTATTCTTGGTTATTTATGAAGTATATTTACAGATCTAGTTTAGGTACTTAACACATGTTGAAGATGATGATGATGATATTTCATCTTTCATGCTAAAGATGATGATGATGTTATTTCAGCTTTCATGCTGAAGATGTTGATGATGATACTTTAGATTCATGATAAATATATTTGATCTAGGTGGATATCAGTGGCCACCCACCTTCTCCAACTGGCTCAAAACAGTTTTCTGGCAATTTTGGTAATTTACTATTTTTAGCAGTTTTTCGGGTCCTGAACTTCCGGAGCCATTTTGAGGCCCTAAACGATGTCTTTTGAGAAAACGGGGAGCAACATGGATCGTATATTGATGTTTCTCACCCAAAATTTTTAGTCCTCGGATAGATCTTTCCAACGAGCTATCGAGTGCCCCAAATGGAGATCGAATGAAAAAGTTACACCCCTGGGAAGTTGACGTATCAACTATCCCCATCGAGGCCCACAAACCTTTTGTCTTTTCATATTCCGGTGTTAGGGTTTTGTATTTTACTTATGTTAAAAAGGCCCATAGAGCCTGATTGTAATATTCATCTTCTTGCGAATGCGAGTAGCCATCACATCTCTTCTCGGAGATAACATGCCACCATTCTAGCGAGTCTTTCACTCTGTATTTTTACAGTCTATGTACATTTATTTCAATAATAGAAATCATGTATTACTGTATCTCTGTGTTTATGGTTGCATCTCTGATACATTTATGTTATATTATTGGATATATGTGATATCTCTGTGCATTTCTTTATTATATCTCCGCTCTCATTTTGTGCCGAAAATACTCTGGATCGGTGGTATCAGAGCAGGCTTCTCTTGATCGTTTTTCAATGCATGTCCCTGACAAGGTTCAAGTATAACAAGTTGGGTTTCGAGCTTGTCTCTCTTGAGGAAAATCATTCTCGCACACCCAAGAAACCTTCAATGGTGGAAGAAAATAAAAACGATGGAGCATACGATCCTATTAGTATGTTGCTTGAGAAATATCTCACGCGACAGAGGGAAAAAATGATGGAGAATTTTTCCCACGCCCTTCAACGTCTACCGATAGAAATAGGTGCATCTTCATCAAGCGGCCACTTTGGAGGCACCTCGCCTTTTAAGGTATAGGTCAATTTTGATATTCCTATATTTGAATGTCAGATAGATGCAGATGCCCTAGATAAATGGTTAAATCTCTTAGAAGGTTATTTCTTTGTTCACAATTTTTCTGATAGAGAAAAGATCATCTTCATGCTCCTTAAGGCTCTCTCCCATGTCAAACATTGGTGGGAAACTTACTAGGAGCAGAGTTCCACAAAGGAGTCTGAAATATATGGGGTCGAGCCCACTTGGGATTTTTTTGTGGATGAGGTAAATGAACAATATTACCCTATTGGCAACTATGAGGACCAGTACATGAGATGGACCACACTGCGGCAAGAGAGGGTCCAAGCAATTCCAGAGTTCAACAATACCTTCCATACCTTGCGCACCAAGCTGGGTATCAAGGACTCTAAATGACATTTGGTTCTAAAATACTGCAAGGCTCTACAAAGATACATCAAAACTGAAATGGATTTTTTGAACATCTCATCACTCTGTTCTAAGTATCCATATGCTATTAAAATTGAGCAGAAATTTAAGCTCCAGAATAAACGGGAGTTTGGCTCTGCAAATTTGCAACAACCAAGGTATGACAAAGACGACCCTAACAAACAGTCTCTCGAAAACTAGTCTAAGCCACAGGAAAAGAAGGGTCACGAGAACACAAATAAGGACACCGGAAAATGGTGCGATTTCCACAAAATCCCTTGGCACAACACCGATGAATGTCTCTCAAAATAGTCATTGGTGGCCGAGATCAAAGACAAAGAGTTGAACCCTAATTCAGAATCTGATTCTGAAAATACTGGTAAAAGACAGATCATCGACGTAGACCCCATTGCTATTGTCGTGATCGCAATAATTCAACCAGAAGAACCAACAGATACAGAAGAGGGGGAGTGCCTTTTTCATTCATAGATGTGGGTGAAGGGGACCCCACTTCTTTTTATTGTTGATAGCGGAAGCCAAAAGAACCTCATCTCAGCAGAGGTTATCAAACAGTTGGGATTGTCGACAACACCACACTCGCAGCCATACATCATCGGGTGGATTTTCCAAGGACGAGATCTTCGTGTCAGCCAGCACTATCAATTGCCATACGACATCCAACCCTTCAGGGATGAGGTATGATGTGATGTTGCCCCACTAGATGTCTATGATTTTCTTTTGGGCCAGCCATATATATTGAAGCACCATGCTATTTATGAGTCTCGACCCCGTAGTGTCATTGTTTCTATGGGGGGTCATCTCTACAGAATACCAAAGGTAGTTTTGACTATTGTTCCACCTAAAAAGTGCCGCAATGTAGTATCTCATACTGCAAAATTCGTCTTCTTTACAATATGTTCAAAAGGGGAACAAAAGGACACTGCAACCGCTACAGCCTCGCCCCAAGAACCTTCTATCGAACAGAAGCAGGTCGAGAAGGTTGCAGCAAAGATTCCTTCTACACATAGTCATCTCATGTAGCCAGACTGGTTAAAATTTTCCAACCCTTCCTGCCACAGGTTCATGACAACCTTCAACAAACCAAGCGGCTCGATGTCTACAGCAAGGCAAGCAGCTCACTAAGATTTAGATTTAGCAATCGCTTTCCCCTCTCCCCCGGGAACTCAATGCAATGGAGACCATTGCTTCCTAAGGAGGGAGGATTGATGCAAGTGGATATCGGTGGCCACCCACCTTCTCCAACCAGCTCAAAACAGTTTTCTGACAATTTTGGTAATTTACTATTTTTAGTAGTTTTTCGGGTCCTCAACTTTCAGAGCCATTTTGAGGCCCCAAACGATGTTTTTTGAGAAAACGGGGAGCAACATGGATCATAGGTCAATGTTTCTCACCCAAAAGTTGTAGTCCTCAGATAGATCTTTCCAACGAGTTATCGAGTGCCCCAAATGGAGATCATATGCAAAAGTTACGCCCCTGGGAAGTTGACGTATCAACTACCCCCATCGAGGCCCACAAACCTTTTGGATTTTCATCTTCTGGGGTTAGGGTTTTGGATTTTACTTATGTTAAAAAGGTCGCTAGAGCTTCATTGTAATATTCATCTTCTTGCGAATGCGAGTAGCCATCACATCTCTTCTAAGAGAGAAGCTGCCACCATTCTAGCGAGTCTTTCACTCTGTATTTTTACAATCTCTGTACATTTATTTCATTAATAGAAATCGTGTATTAATGTATCTCTGTGTTTATGGTTGCATCTCTGATACATTTATGTTATATTATTGGATATCTTCGATATCTCTGTGCATTTCGTTATTATATCTCTACTCTCATTTAGTGCCGAAAATAATCTGGATCAATATTGATGATGATATTTTAACTTTCATGCTGAAGATGATGATGATGATGTTATTTCATATTTCATGCTGAAGATGTTGATGATGATGCTTTAGCCGCATGCTAAAGATGTTGATGATATTACTTTAGCCTCATGCTAAAAGATGATGATGATGTTACTTTAACCTCATGCTGATGAGTATGATTATGCTACTCCAGCTCCATGTTGTGAACAATGATGATGAGAAAAACTTCTAATGATTTATAGATGTGTCAGTCAATGTTCCAGATGTTGTTTATGTTGATGCCCTCTCTCCCTCTCTCCTGATGATGTTCTATTTAGTTGTGTTAGTAGAATACCCTTATTGTTAAGGGGAGGTGCTGAAATATTGTAACTGCAAAGAGTATCCTATTCATTATTGTGTCATTTTCTTATATATCAATCCCCTTTTGTGGATTGATCATGTCAGGGCTCATGTATGACCAAATCCCCTTTTGTTGATTGGTCAAACCCTAATTATGTCATGTTAATTAAGAATTCGGACCCTGGGCCTAATTAAAGTGGTTATAACCACTAAGTGAAGAGGTCAGACCTGATTGATGAAGAGACACCTCCCTAGCACCTTCCAGCTAGTATAAATAAGTGAGGAGTGTTCCTCATTTGTTCACTCACTCGGTCACTCATCTAGTGCACATCTTTTGGAGGTAGCTGTAATTGCAAGGAGGAGGAGAGAGAGGTGCATGCTCAGTGTCTATTCTTGGTGGTTTGGTCTTTCTTCTTGGCATAAAAAGTTTTATTCAGTTTTCTCCCCCATGAGGTTTCCAAAGATAAATTTTGTGTACCTTGTGATTGTGTTTCTCTTAGTGATCCTACTTATGTTATTATTGTCTAGTAAATTGAAAAGAACTTAATAACAACTCTAAATTTAACATGGTTTCTCGATTTATATAGGATCCACAAGAAAATCACTTTAAAGCCACAAAGAGAATAGTTATGTATATAAAGTGAATTTACCATCTTGGTATAAAGTATTGAAACAACAAAGTAAACTTGTAGTTGGTTACACCAACTTGGATTTATCTAGAGATGGAGATGACAAGAAGTCAATACCTAGTTATTTATTTTGACTTGGCTTTAAACCCATTTTCTAGTCTTATAAAAAGTAGAAGGTGTTTTCTTTATCAACCATGGAAGCATAATATCATGATGCAACAAATGTTGGCACATAAGCTATGTCGATTTGACATCTCATGGGAGAACTTGGATTTCCAGTTGAGGCATTAACTATGGTGTATTATGATAAACGTGGCTTTCGAGTTGAGGCATTGACTATGATGTATTGTGATAATCAAAGTGTGATAAGTGCTATAGAAAATCTTTTTGCACACACTAAAATGAAGCATGTGGATCTTCATTCTCACTATTTGAGACAACTAGTACAAGAAAATGTTGTAAATCGTGTTTATCATAGGTCACATGATCATGTTGTTGATATCTTTATGAAGCCTCTTTAAGAAGCTAAGTTTATGAAACTTTGAGCTATTCTTAGGCTTTATGACATTGCAATTATGGAGGGTTGTGTAGAAGTGATTTCACATTTTGAATCTCTAGAGCATTGTGCCGAATATGTGGGGGCGAGCATTGGAATAGTAAGATTTGTTGGTTCATCACACCTCTAGATTTTCTACATACAGTTAGTTGACAATTGACAATTGACTGCAAAGTTGACTCGGAGGCCGACTAGGTCTGGTACCCCTCTCGACCTACCTCCATTGGTTATCAAAGTGGTAATAGTGGGCCCTACCACTACTATTGCAAAAAGGTAAGTGAGAGACATGAGCACGAGCAAAATTTTCCACTAGTCTCACCTCAAAATAAAGAGAACATTTTTCTCTGTCCCCAACCATTTCTGAAGTGCCTAAGTCCTCAAAGCCTACTACAAATGGGTTGGAACCTGTATAATGAGTTGATGCCAATCCCTTGGTTTTTGGAAGGGGCATTCTCTTATATGACCATGACTAGGCTCTTCTTGTTTCTTGTGTGGTTTTTTCTTAGTGCTATTTGATCTAGTTGTTAACCTTTGATGTTCTATTTTTTGTTTTCTAAATAATACACTATGTGTTGATAAAATTGTGGGTGTTTTGGCCAAATCAATCTACATAATTTTTTATTTTTTACATCATCCTTGAGCATGCATACACACCTTTTTTTATTAAAGTCTTATACAAACCATTAATATTAATAATTAAAAATCTTTAATTAAAAAATGTTTCCATTTCATATTAATTAGATTAATATTTACAAACATTTAAATAAATTTGGATGATCTATCTATTAAAATAAAAGGTTGATAATCTAAGAATAATGATTATCTTCAAAACAAATTAAAAAGTGTTTCCATTTCATGTTAATTAACTTAATATTTACAAACATTAAAATAAATTTGGACGATCTATCTATTAGAATAAAAATTCAATAATCTAAGAATGTTATTTATCTTTAAAACAAATTAAAAAGTGTTTCCATTTCATATTTATTAGCTTAATATTTACAAACATTTAAATAAATTTGGATGATATATCTATTAAATAAAAAATCAATAATTTAAAAATAATACTTATTTTTAATATATATATATATATATATATATATATATATATATATATATATATATATATCTTTCNTTCACAAAAATTTAAGAATGTTATTTATCTTTAAAACAAATTAAAAAGTGTTTCCATTTCATATTTATTAGCTTGTATTTACAAACATTTAAATAAATTTGGATAATATATCTATTAAAATAAAAAATCAATAATTTAAAAATAATATATATATATATATATATATCCCTTTCACAAAATTTTCTCATTTATTTGATGAAAATCGATGAATAACACTCTTGAATAGATGGTAGAGCTTCTGGTCACTTCCACTTTATAGGGCTTTTCAGAAAGCCCAACAAATAAGCAAGGACTAAGAAACAACAACCAAAGTACAAAACCCTAGCTGCCTTACATTTTCTTTTATTCTGGATGCGAGGAAAAAACATTATGATCTATACAACACTGTAATCCGCTCTTTAAAGTTCTTTCAGTTTCATATCTTAATAACATATATGAAACTGTTTTGCATAACATCCACATTATTGGATAGTGCAATGGCATATAGAATTCTTTAGTTGACGGCATTTGTCAAAACATAATTACCCAATGGTTAGCGAACCCCAGTATTACACGAAAGATACAGCAAGTGTTAAAATCGTGTAACAGCAAAAGAAAACATTCATCAATTGTTTGAATATAGATTATTTACACTAGTACAGTTTAGCATACCAACGCATGAGCGAAACTCAACTAGCCATAGCTCAAAAAATGACCAATATCACTGGGTATTCTCAACTAGCCTTAGCCCAGAAAATTGCACCAACAGTGTTCCTAAGTTCGCGTTTGATCTATGATTGATTTCCGGCATACAAATTTTGAACAGCTCTCGGCTTAATAATGTATCCTGCCCTCTCGGTGCTTTGTGCATCATTTTGAAGAAGCTGATTTGCAACGTATCTCTGCCATTTGAAATATCTTAGACTGTAAGACTACTGCCCTGAAAATTCTTATGCAACTCAAATCATTTTGGTTGCTAATAAGCATATAATGGAGTTGTGCAGCTTCTCCAACTCAAATTTAAAAACAAAACCAAACCATATCTTTGGTTTTACTTTCAATTTCAAAGGGCATTTCTACAGCTCCAACCAGGGCAGCTATTGTAATTCTCAAGATCTTGGCCACAATCTCTGTTTGGATTCATTTTAGCAGATTGAACTCAATCTCTGAGTCGCTGCATATGGAGGAGCTCATTCAGCATTCAGCTTCAAAGTTCTAGGTGCGGCATCCTTTGTTTCCCAGCTTGGAGGTCAGTGACTGGAAAACTGCTTCTTCACAGGGAATAATGAGTCCCAGATGGTGATCAAACCCATACTCTTCCTCGGCCTTCTCTAGCAATGCCCGGAACAGAGAATGATTCAAATAAATGGTGGGAATGATAAATCTACTGCGTTCGCTTCCAACATACACTGCACAATGTCCCTTGGGAACATCTGTAGGCAGAGCACTGCATGATCTTGCCAGAACCTCATCTTTCATTGTGAAATATCTTGTCTTCTTTGGAGAGAGGCCATAGCCAATTCCCTTATAGCCATGGGCAACTTTGCAACATGCTCTAATGATCTGCTTCAAAAGAAGAACTTGAGGATTCCTCATCCTTCTTGCTATTGATTTCAGAAGCAAAATAATTATCTATGAAAACAAGGGATGGAAAGTTTGCACAAGACTCTGGTAAGACCATACATTCGTTCTCTATATATAAGCACATAAAATTGACATCCACTTCATAATTAATATGATTAGTCCTAACTTGATATTGTACTAACAAATTGCTGGACCATGCATTTAATGTCAATCTGCTGTCTGAGTGAAACCGAATACTCACTTCCCCTTCTCATTGCGACAAAGATTTATAAACCGACGTACAAATTACTAACGCGAATAGGAGGACAGGACCGTGGTACTGGTGCTCCATGAAAAAATGCATGTGATCAGTCTCATTCGCTCACTAGTAGGGACTGTCTGCATCGCTAGATTTGAGCAGAAAAGGGTGTTCACGTGGGGCTGGCTCTGCAGATTCAATGGAAACCCCACAAGTTTTGTGATTGTCAGCGTTCACAGCTTCATGCTAATGCATTTAGATTTCAGCAGAAGAGGCCCCGCATTCACGTGGGGCTTGTTCTTCAGGTTCAATGGAAGCCCCACCAAACTTTGGTTGTTGTCGGCGTTCATAGCTTCATGCTAATGGAATTAGTTTTACGTTAATGGCGCTGTTATAGAGTTTGGTGAAAAAAATCATTGAAAAACTATCCACCGACTATAGTCCTTTGAAGTTTGGAGAGGTTTGATCTCCATTCAAATATAAAAGTTCTATCGTGATGTGAATTGATTGTAAGTTTAACCAAACGCTATGGTCTGGTAGGATGTGATCGGTCGGGTGGTAAACGAGTGAGAGTTTACTACAATGTTTCAGTTGTAAGACTTAATCATAAGCTGTTGGTCGGGCTCTGGTCTGATGGAGTGTGGGTTAGGGTTGTGACCAGTGAGAATCTGGTGTGGCAAGAGACGGAATTCGAACCCGTCACTTCCAGGTTATGAGGCTCGCGACATGGCAGGAATTTATTACAATCAGAAGGTGTTTTTATAAATTTGTGTAGGGAAAGATTAACGTAGGAATTTATTACGCCTAAAGGTGTACATTTATTGATAATGGGCACATTTAATAGGTATTTAGGTCTTAATACGTTTTCTATGGACGAGATTAAATATGTCAAGAATATTCTTAGTCCTCACAATAAATGAATAGCTCTGATTTCATCCATTAGCTTCCGAGTTGTTATAAAGACATCCGTTTATATGTTTACTTTTTTACATTTACCTAATTGTATTTAAAAATTACTGTATTCACTAACTTATTGCCAAGTCTACCTGATTAAAAAATATTAAAATATTAAGGTGACCACATTTCAGCGGTTTCTCGGCTGTGCTAGTTACAATCAGAAGGTGTTTTTATATATTTGTGTAGGGAAAGATTAAGTAGCTAGGAGAATAGTGTGCAAAATTAATAAAAAGGGCTTTTGCTAAATGTTTTATTATTTTGGTTTCTTTTAGCCTGAATCTAATAATGTAAATTTGAACAAAATCTTTATTTTTTGTTGTTTAAATTGTATAAATGGATTCAGCTTGCTGAAAACTCACAGGAGGCATTTGGATTATACAAACTTAGCCAGTCAAATTTGCAGATCCAACCATTCCTCACCGAAATTCAAACAAAATCAACCTAAAAACTATTAAAAAAAAAGAACTTTTAAAAAAAGACCAAAAAAAGACAATTAAAAAAGTGGAAGCTCTGTAAAATAGTATATTGTTTTTTTAAATATAATTTTATAATATTGCAAAATTAAGCGCTTCCCAGCCTTCTATAAAATACAACCTATAACATGTGCAATGGTAATATATTTTTATTTAGTTCTTTGTATTAGTATTTAATTTTGATAATTAAAATAGACTCTATGATAGAAAATTTTCGAGTTTTGATTATATTTTTATCCACTCTTCTATTCTATTAAGAATCAAGTGAAACTTTTAAAAATACATGGTATGTTTACATTGTGCTTTGTCCCTATATTCCTTAAAACAGACTAAAGAAAAGTTCTTGAGTTCTTCTATACTTATTTTCGTCACAAAAAACTAAAACATCCGGAATTTATGCATTCTTGTCCACATATTTACATTAGTTCCATCAAAACATAGACGAGGCCTAAAATACTATGAACAAAAGTACAACATGTAACTAATACATAGGGATTCTGTCGGCATGAGGAGTTGCTCCCTCAACCAACTCCTCAATAAAAAACCACTCGAGAGGACAATTCAAGGCTTTTTTGGAAAGTTGATCAGCGACATAGTTGAAATTTTTGTGAACATGCATGAAGTTGAGTCTTTCAAATTTGTCTTGTAGTTTTCTGATCCTCTCTTGCTAGGGACTAAGATATAAACAATTCAGTTTTGTTTCACCTTTTTTCCAATCTATAGTTGATTTGGAATCTCCGGCGACCATCATACTGCTTAAAGATAGAAGAGAAGCAAGAAGTAATAGTCCCCATAATCCTAGGAGCTCATCTTTCATATTACTCCCTTCTCCTCCTGCAAAATATGCTTTGAAAATGTGGTCGCTTCTTAATTTAAGGCATATACCAATACCAAAACTATTTCCTGTAGAAGCACCATCGAAGAACCCAATAAGTGAATCATCAAAATATACTGGATTGAGGATATAATCCAGAAAGGCTTTGTCTCGTCATGAAATTCCTGGATAGACAAAAGAAATTTTTTTTTCTATGGTTGAATCTTATCTAGCCCAATTCTCGAATAACATTGTATTCTGGTACTTCCAAATACCCCAAATCACAAGGAAAGGAATATGTCTCAACCTTGGATATTTAATGAACCATTTAAGGAGATTATCTTCCAAAGCCTTTTCTCCCCACTCATCATAAATCATCAGATAAGAAAAGACCTATTTCCAAATAAATTTAGAAATAACATAATGAATAAAAAGATGATCAATTGAGTCTTCATCATTGAGACATAAGTTGCATGCTATAGGCCCAATTCCTCCTCTACGTTGATAATTGACACATGTAAGTTAAATGTCCATCGGACATAACCATATAAAACAAATGATCTTACTCGAAACATTAACATGCCAAATGGCCTTGAACCACCATCGTTTTTCTCCCTTTAAATTGGAAAATAAAATGGACCGGTAAGCTATCTTTATAGTGACAGTTCCCAAAGCCCGATTCCATGACCATACAAGATTTTCACGAGATTCATTTAAAGATATGCCATTAGTTCGTAGAGCAAGGCTGAAGTTGTCCCATTCCAAATCCAGATCACCTAATAGCTTAAGATGCTTAGAGTCTATCCAAATTGTTGAGTGTGTCGATCCATTAGGAAGAGAAGCTTGAGCTAGAGAATAAATATTCAAATTATTAAGATGGTAAATAAGGGAAGTTGAAAGAAAACATGAGTCATTCCCTCCAACAAAGGAATCCATGCCTAGAGTTATTTTTTTACCAAAACCCAGAGTCCAGGCCGTCCACCTTAGTATAATTGTCATAGCTAACATAAGGTTTCTCGAAATGACCGAAGCAACAGAGTATTTGAAATCATTCCTTCTAATCCAAGATGGCACATCAATACCCTTCAGGTATTTTTTCCTCAACACTATACTCCACAGATCGTCGCCAAAGAGCCCCCTCCAGCATGATTTTGCAGCTAAGGATAGAGAAAACCACTTTAAATTTCGTAAACCCCAACCTTCGCTCTCCTTTGATAGCGCAATATTCTTCCATTTAGCTAGATAAAATTTGTAATTAATTGTTGGATTCTATGCACAGTGGTCGAAGGGATCTTGACCAAACTGAGCCAGTACACATGAATACTCTGCAAAACTGCTTTTGCTAAAACAAGCCTGCCTCCTAGGGATAGCCATCGAAATGACAAACATCCAATTCTCTTCTCAAATTTTTGAATTGTCCAAATCTAGTTAGCCACTCTATGGTTATTTGCCTTGATATAGTATCCAAGATACTTCATCTGTAATGTCCCCATTTTGGGACATTATACCATTACAACATTTCAGAGTGTTATGCCTACCCAAGTATCCAGATAGGGGTGACAGAGAGTTCAGGAGATATTGAGAGGTTTATTTGGGCCCGACTTGCATCGATCATCATCAAGATCCATTTCGCACATCTGGGCTTTGGTTTCGTTGCATTTCGACGATTTCCATAATTTTGGGTTATTATGGGTCATATCTTAATTAAATTCACTAAGAAGGTCATAATGGGCATATTACTTAGAGAAACCTCTTAGTGTAATAGTTCATCGGAATCGGGAGGAAGAGCACAACAGGATAAGATGATGAGAAGTGACTTTTAGTGGCCGAAGAAGCCATCAGGATGGATAAATCACTTTTTAGAGGTAAAATGGTTAATTAATTAATTAATTAAGTGATTTAATCAAGGAATAATAAAATAAAGTAAAAGTCACTTGGAGGGAAAAGGTCAACAACGAATTAGGGTTTCGAGAAGCTATAAAGGAAGGGTAAAGAAACCTAATTCATTATGCATTTTTATGATTTGATGTTGAGAGTTCCCAAAGGAGGAGGAGAGCCGACCTTACTGTTTTGTGGATTTCTGGAGGAAACCAACACCATTAATCGGTTTCAGTGTTGAGAGACACACCCTATCCCATCGGAGATACCATCCAAGTATTTCACCATACTTTTCAAGAGTATCCATTGCAGAGTGCGCAGCTCAGCGAGTGAGGGCGCAAGACAGTTTGAGGGTTTGGAGAGCTACACAAGATCCGTATCTAGATTGCAGTTTCCTTCCAACCCATTTGAGATCCAACCAAGGCACTTCTATTGAGCCATCTATCGTCAGATTCGGACAGTGGAATCTTGCAAATCGACTCATTCAGCCATTTAGGGCGCAGCTCTTCCGGACAAACATTTGGTGTTGCATGCAAAGTATCATAGCAGATCCGGACAAATCCTTCTGGCCCATTTTCTTATTTGGTGAGACGATCGTTTTGATCCATATAGCAGTAGATTTCGTTGGTGGAATCCTTTGGGGTGCATCCAGTGCTCTAGGAGGTGCGTAAACCCCCTAGGGGTCCAGATCCAGTGCCTCAGAGACCAGATTCGAGATCCGTTACTCACCCATTTCATTCTAGAGGCCAGGACGCTTCTTTGGAGCAGTTTCCAGCGTATTCTGGCAGTTTGAACTTCCGGACGAGTTTTCCAGCTGGTGGCGGTTACTGTACTTCGCCGGAATCGCATATTTTCGTTGATCTATCTTTGCATGCATCAGATCTGCTAGCATCTTCTAATCACGGGTATTTTTATGTTATTTGATTGTATTCCAGTACTGATCCATGAGATTTGGCTGACGTTTATATTCTATATTTCCAGTAGGCTATTGTATTTCCATGCTTGAGTCATATAATACATTATATTGGGCAGTTGATGTTCTTTACTTATGCATGCGTCCTTTATATGTTGTTTAAACCATAAATATGCAACATGCACATGCAATAACCATCAAGATCTCAAACATACAACTAAAACACATCTAGAAACCCCTAGTGTATCAGATCTGCAAGATAGAACAATAGATCAATAGCAAATATCTTTCTCAGCGGGATCAGGGATATTACATCATCCCTTCCTCAAAATCTATAAACTGTATATTAAATTATGTCCTCATTTTACATGCTAACTCCGGAGAAATGTTCTGAGCTAGGAAGCAAGATTTATGACAATTAACGACCATACCAGATGTTTTACAGAAATTCCCTAAAAGAGAGTGAAAGTAAGACCATTCTTCATAATTTGCATCACCAAGGATGAGGACATCATCAACAAATAATAGGTGTGAAATAAAAGTCTCAACATTTACCTTTATGCCTTTAAAAGATCCATTATCTACTGCCTTTTTCATATGTCTACTAAGGCATTCA
Organism: Picea engelmannii; assembly: GCA_009831015.1. NCBI lineage: Eukaryota > Viridiplantae > Streptophyta > Pinopsida > Pinales > Pinaceae > Picea > Picea engelmannii. The sequence goes on along the minus strand of ML781462.1, from coordinate 69,365 downwards.
ATAACAAGAAGGAACGATAGTGGTGAAAGAGGACACCCATGTCTCAACCCTCGATGACTTTTAAAAAACGATGTAGGAGAACTATTTATCAACACAACCATACTTACATTTGTAACGCATGCCATAATCTATTGTGATACTTCCCACTTAAGCCCTATCAGAATGAACGATAATCGCAGAAATTTCCCACTTACATTATCGTATGCCTTTTTTAAATCCAACTTAAGGATGATAGAACTTAGTTTCTTGGATTTAACTGTGTGGAAGCATTCATGGGTTAATCCAAGAGCATCAAAAATCAATTTATCCTTAACTTTTAAGGAAACCAAACTGTTCTTGAGAAATACAGGAGGCTAGCTTGTCCTTAATGCGAGTTGCAATTATCTTGGAAATCACTTTATAAGCAAAATTACATAACGCAATGGGCCTGAATTCATTAAAGGAGGAAGGTTTGCTCACCTTTGAAATAAGAGCGACGCCTGAGATGAAACCTAACACTCTGGATCTGTTAAGAACCAATACCAGATCTGAAGATACAATCAACACAATTACTGAATACACAATAGATCCACAAGCAAGATAGAAGAAACCACACTATATTATTACCAAACCCTTGAGGTAGGGCAACACCATACAATGGATCCTATTATGGAAGGGATCCTCTCTTGTTCACTTGCCTCTTCGAGGGGGCTTCCTCCTATTGAGCTTTAACTCCAAATGCAATACTTCTCTTCATGTCTCATTACATTGCTTGAACCCCTTTATATAGTGCTACCATCACCTAAGAACATTCTAGAGGAGGAATCTTTTAGAAGTAGAACCTTCTAAGAAGCCCTCTTACATTAATTATATCTAATTACCCATTTATTATATCTAACTACCATAGTGGGATTTATTTAATAATATAGTGGACCTAGTCCACCTTACATTGAATGACCTCCACTATTATCAC
>ML781462.1:38152-56309 GCA_009831015.1 Picea engelmannii | reverse complement strand
TGATTGATGATCAAGGAGAGCATGTTCAGATTCCTTCTATAGATGATTTTTCCCCAGAATATCTTACAAAACTGCATGAAGACACCATCCTTGACAGGAGAATGCGAACTTCAAAACGAGGAAATGTGGAGTATCTTCGAGTTAGTCTTAAAGGTACAAATCGAAGCAAAGACAAGTGTATTGAGGTTGGAAAGGTGAGGGAGCTATACCCTCATCTTTAGATAGACTGAAAATAGTCTTTTGGAGGTCCAAAAGCTTTCTAATGGGGAAGTGTGATCCAGGGGATCAAATTTTGCTCAAAAATTCAAAGTGCTCAGAATTGCTTCAAATCAAACGAGAGTGTAGGCCTCGTCGTTACGAACCCAACGCAACTCGTTTGGGTTCAAACGGACGTCGGGAGCGAGAGATATCGCGTTCTGTTCAAAATGACAAACATGTAAAAAAAAAAAGGATGTTGACTGTATAGTCCGTACAGACGCTGATGTGGCAGGTCGTACGACACGTGGCAGGCTGTACAACTCATGGCAGGTAGCTATTTGGACAGTTGGCATGTGACATGGTTTGTTTGCAACGAATGGGTTGGCGACACGTGGCCCAATTAATGGCCGCCACATGTCACATGTATATTGGTTTAAAATCTTTGCATTTGGCAGGAGTCGACCCCGTGACCTCCGGGCAGGGTAAATCCTTGGGAAGGGCCACCCAACCAGTGCGCCTGCATGTGTTACTTAACATATGTATGCATTTTAATATATTTGAGTTTTCAAATATGTGAATTGGGGCGTGAACCGGGCCGGGGCTAAGCCCTGGCCCACGGTTATATATATGTATTGCATACGACCAATGTTATGGGTGGTTAACCCATCGTAATATATATGTGTGTGTGTGTGTGTGTGTGTGTGTGTGTGTGTGTGTGTGTGTGTGTGTGTGTGTGTTGTAACCGTTTTGGTATGCGTGCGGTTTGACATATAACATGTGACCATTGTGTATGTGCGCGGTTTAATTCTACAGTTTTGTATATGGTTTGAACCTTAGCCCTGTTTTGTATTACGCGGGGTCATGTGGTGGCCATGTGCCCACGGGCCTTGGTAGTTAAAAGCCGACACGTAACGATTCGACAGTTTGTACTGGTTGTGTGGTTGTGCCCGATGCTAAGTTTTAATGATTAAATATGTGTGTGGGCTAGGTTGAGCCAACAGGGGTGCGTTTTGTAGATGCAGAGACAACAAGTTTGAAGGGGGACTTCCAGGAAGCCTATCTTCTTCAATTTTTGGCCAAACGAGGTGCCGAAAAAGCCCATCTAGGGGTTTTGGACGTTCTGAAGCCATTGGAGCAGTCTATTTGGTATTTTGAGCATTGTAAAGAACATTTTTGAGCACTTTGATCAAATAATACAAATGATCCATTGGAAGTTGGACCAGGAGATGTAGCCCAAGAGAGGGGTGAACTCCTTTATCATTTGTTGTGTTATGTGTTTTATGTTCATTGTTTATTGCTGCTGTTATATGCATCTTTGATGAGTAATTTTCATAAAAGTTGTGTTGCAAATTGATCAGTTTGCATTTTAACACATAAAATTTAACTTGCAAATATTTTCAAGAATACAAGTCTTCTTCATTTTTAGATCACAAAATCAACAATAAAAGAATCACTGCAGAAAGGGCAAAAGCTCAAATTTTACAAGGTGAAGTGAAAATGAATTGCAATTTAGCCCATTTGGCCCTATTTTAACTTCTTAATTAATTCATTTTTACCCACTTTTATATTAAATTACCTTAGAAAAGCTAATTTTATGGTTTTGTTGATTTCTATCAAGATCTCACACTCTTTTTGTCTAGACTTGGTATATTTGATAGGAAGAAGGACATTTTTAATGACCACATCTTCATAGGGCATGCTTAGAATTTATTTGAGCTCTCAAAAACATTGAAAACGTCATATGTCAAGTGATAATTTACCCCTTTTTCGGTCTCATCAGACTAACTAGGAAAAAGGAATACTCTAACCACTTTGGTTAGAAGAATTCTCTCTCATATCGTTTTATACTTTTTCCGGCCTGAGGGACTAAAATTTACAAAAAAGTCGACTTTGGAGTTTTCTTTAGGTTCTTTTCAAACTCCCTAAACATGAAAAACCACCGAGTTTATCTTCTTTGGGATCGCAAAATTATTCATTGAAGGACCCATCTGGGATCGAACCCTTACTTCTTCAGGTTCGTTAAACGTACAAAGTGGAACTTACTGAAGGTGAGTTATACCGAGCATTTGTTATCCTCCTCAAGCTCATTAAAGAAAAATAGATACTCATCTATCTGGATGGGGGGGCATTTTTGGAAGTGGGACAAGTTTTTAAAACATTATGATAGTTTTTTTTACTCACGCTTGAACATTTATGTGTTTTTCTTACAGTTGGGTGAATCTACATGTCTCTGAGTCATGCCAATTCCATGTGTCATCATACTCTTTCGACTCATTTGAAGAGAACCTTTGGTTGTCGTCACATTATGTTTGGGTATATGCATTTTCAAGTCGGTGCTACCAAATCACTTGTCTTGTTGTGCAATGTTCAAGGGAAGTCTCAGCTTCAATCAACCTCTACAACATTATCCATTTTCATACCCATGCCAGTTGATCCACATTTTCTCTATCATATCAGATCCCTATACTAATCAGTTTCGTGTCGATGAATGGGGATACATCATGGCCCTCCTTCAACGAGATTGTTCCTGTCGACATCAACTCATTATCTAGAAGCCAGAATTAAAAACCAATTAGTGACTTGGAGCCTGCATGCCTCAATGACAAGGTTCCTCTCTTTTGACAGTGGGTTTACACCATTGACCCCTGATCAAAAGATTCCAACGAATGTTTGAATTCAACTCATTTATTCACATTCATTAGATTGTAATAAGGTACCTTGGGATTCATTGTCATCACTGGTGATTTCCCTCACACTTGTTAACAATATACATTAATGACCGATAATCAAGTTGTTTATACTATGTTCGACACCAACATATATATTCACATGGTTAGAATCGTACTGATTTGGGATTGGGATGAAGACCCTGGGAGCCTTTTTGTCATCTACCAGTGTTATTTTCCTAACCAAGGTTGCGATGGAGGAAAATATAACTTATGTACACTTTCACATAGATCCACTTTGCATTTGTCCATGGTTATGTTGTTATATTTTAGATCCATTGTGTAAAATATCGTGGCTACAACTTGATTGAGTCCTAGAAGTATCGATCCATGTTGTATCTTTGGTGGACGTATTTGTAGTCAATTATTTCATGGATCCACAATGTATTGGTCGATGACCATGCTTCAAGTCCATTATGTACTAAGCATGGGTATGCCTACCTCGGGATGATTCATATATATTTTGTTTGATGTTTATTTGAAACTTCCATCTCGCTCTCCTATTCAAGCACCCCTTGTCACTCATCATTCTGTAAAATTTTTCGTACATCAACGTTCTTCTGACCTCACATTTTAGGGGGAAATTTGTTACATGCAAAATTTGCACACTACCTAGTGTCGTACTAAGTGTTGCACTTATGTCACTATTTCATTTAGTGTTGCACTTATTCACAGTTGCGTTGCTAAGTGTCGTAGTTCCAAAACAACACTTTCCTAAGTGTCGTGTTTATGTTTCATAACTCTGACACCATGGAATAACACTTTGTCATCATCCCTAACCATTGAAGAGAAGGAAAACCCATTTTGAAGGTCGAAAACATGACTTTTTCACTCAATTTTTGGCTTAGTTGGAGTATTGATGCCCCCCTGCTATCGCTCAGGGAGCATCATTCTTAGGGTGATGCCCCTTGTTAGACTAGCAGGGAGTGTCACTTATGCCTATTGCCAATGTCACTGGGAACGTCAACCATATTAGGGTGGTTTTATCCAACCCCACCTTATTCTATGGTTTAACTCCAAGATACTTCTAGTGGTTATGATAGAGGGATGATTCATAGGCTCAAGTCTCTCCTTTTTGGGTAATCAATCCTAAATTATGGAGGAAATATCTCTAGCTTCCCTTGATATTCTAAGTTGGTTGATCCTCCCAAAGCCTCTATATAAACAAGGTCTCTCAATGGTGAAGTAGATTAGAAAGAATTAAGGTCTGAAGTATACCAAAATTTTGTTTCATTTATCAACATACAATAACTTGGGGATGGATAGGAGGAGCATTAGAGGAGGCTTGCAACACATTATGATTGTAAGCTCCATTTTTTCTTATTTTAACAAACTTGGCATATTTCCCTATTTTTGTTACTTTTCAAGTTTATGTGTGAATGATTGTGGCTAGGTTACGATAGTTTTTATCTAACTCGTTACAAGTAGTATAAGAAGAGGAAAGTTCTATTTCTTTGCAGGTAGACTATGTTTGGAGTTGGACTGGATCCAACACCGAAATGATACAAAGCAACGAGGACAACCAACACGAAAAGGTGCCTCTTTCTCTTCCTCTTCCTCTCTTATTTCATGTGTAAATAGATGGAAATATGAAATGTTAGTGTCCACTTATTATAGTTGTTTTAGTTGAAGAAAACCCAACTAAGGGTAGTTCAAACTGTCCATAGTGTAAGATTTCTCGCAATGGGTTTTTTTCGGTCTTGAGTGCTTCTCAAATTAACAAGAGGAGTAATAGGGCACCAAGGTCAAGATTTTGGTTTGGTAAAAAAAAATAAGGTGAATATATTTGGACGAAAATCTCAATGGATTTTATCGTGGTACTCCCAAAAGTGGGCAACAAATCAGTCACCTTGGTGGTTGTTGACCCTCTTTCAAAAGCTACTCATTTTTGTGCTCTATCTCATCCCTTCACTCCTTCCTCGATTTCCCAATACTTCATTGATCGAATCTTTAAGATATAAGGCGCGCCCACTTCTATTGTCTCAGATCGGGACCCCAGATTCACCAACAAATTTTGGTAGGAGCTATTTAAACTTCAAGGTACATTGTTGAATATGAGCACTACATATCATCCCCAAATTGATGGCCAGATAAAAGTGGTCAACAAGTTCTTAGAAACTTATTTGATATTCTTTTCTTCCGAAAACCCACACCAATAGGCACAATGGATTCCCCTTGCATAATGCTGGTAAAATACCACTTATCATAGAATTACCAAAATGACACCATATGAAGTTGTTTATGGCCCAAAACCCCTATCAGTAGCATCCTATGTACTAGGAACCTACAAGGTTCATGCAATAGATAGAATGCTTCGCACCAGAGAATCCAATATCCATACCCTCAAGGATAACTTGGTTATGGAACGAAGTCAAATGAAACATCAAGTTTATTAACATAGATTATAACATTCTTTTGTTGAAGGGAATCGAGTGTTTCTTTTCCTACAACCTTATAAATAGACATCACTTAAGGATAAATTTCCCCATAATCTATCTCCCAAGTTCTATGGTCCCTATCATATCATACAATGAATTGTATTGGTGGCCTACAATTTGGTTCTCCCATCCCACTCCAAAATCCGTCCAATGTTTCATGTGGCATGTTTAAAAAAGGTTGTGGGATTAAATTACGAAGTGCAAACCAACCTACCAGAACTTGATGAAAAAAGTTTCATTCGATTTCGACTAGAAGTAGCATTGGATACTAGAGAATTTCAATTTTGCCATCACATGATTTGGGAAGTACTAATCCATTGGAAATATATGCAACCAAGGGATGCATTCGATTTCGACTAGAAGTAGCATTGGATACTAGAGAATTTCAATTTTGCCATCACATGATTTGGGAAGTACTAATCCATTGGAAATATATGCAACCAAGGGATGCCACATTAGAACCGACAACAATTCTACTAAAATTTCCCCATCCTTCAGCCTTGAGGACAACACTACTTTTGACGAGGGGGCGTGTTAGGGACATACCTTAACTCCCTATCTTAGAGTACTTTATTAATGTACAAATACACCTTCTTTGAATAAGGCCCACTAAATAATTAGTTAATAGTCACTCATTGTAAAAATGCTCAGCATTCTTAATAAGACTAGATTAGTTAGTCGACCCTCATTATATTCTCTATTGATAGTTATAGTGAGTAGAAGGTTATGTAATGGCTTTTCAAGACTTGTTATTGTATTTGAAGCTCTATTCTAAATGAAGATAGCTCTCATTTTTAAATATCATTAGTACAAGAGATTTTTTTAGAGTTTATCTATTTTCTCTTGTGTTCTTGTATTTCGCACTAGCATTCTATTATATTCTTTGTGATTGCTCTAAAATTTTAATATTAAGTATATTTTAATAAATAAGGAAATTAACATTACATTTTCTTCCTTCCATGAAAAAAGAAATATAAATATAATGAGTAGAAATTACAATCTTATATACCCAACAAATAAGTTTTCACAACAAACCTTAACCAAATTACACCACTGTGACAACTTTACATTTTAATCTTCTTACTATGATAAAAAGGTTAAGCTATAATAATGGAGACCGGGTTCCTATAAAGCTCATAGATAAACATAAGCTCCGAGAAGGAACACTTAACAAATTAAGAAACTGTGGTTACCTTTGCTTCCCAAGTAAAATGAAGCTTATAATGGTAGAGATTCCATTCTTGTGGGGCCAATAGACAAAGATTAAGAACTCATTTCTATGGTGTAGTCAAGTGATTACAACACCATGATGCCTAAGATATAGGGGCAATGCATGTGATGGATAGAACTCACTCACTTTTAATGTTATCGACAGTCCAAACGAAGTAACATGGTGTTACCCCTGTCTTAATTTTTATTCCTTACTGAATCCAGAGACATATATTTGGTGTCCTACTCTCCATTGATGGAGAGTTTCTCATGAATGCAACATCAAGTTGACATGTTACTTTTTTTTATTGTAACATTCATTCCCTATAATCCTATTTTTAATTGTACCTCCTTTTTAAATTTTTGACAATTTTATTTATAAGTAATGGTGATAAATTTTCTACACAGTTTAACTTTTGAGGTTTGAGGAGTTACTCTGTGTCAATCTTTTGGTTTCTGGGCAATTATGTTATCAGATTCTTAATGTATTATTTTGCAATTCTTTGTCAAATTTCTGACCAGAAAACATGTTATAACTCATATTACAGAAAAAAATGTTAATTTGATTTATTATCTGTACAATTTTAAAAGCAAAATCCTATATGATTTTGCTTTGCAATGCCATATTTACATCATGTTTATGAAATTGTTTTGCATGACATTCAGATGATAATTACCAACTAGAGACCAAAAGATTAAAGGTAGTAAAAGACCAAACTATTAAAGGGAGTAAACCCTGGCAAATTTAGTGGGAAAGTCAAGCAACATGTTATTAAATTATTAATTGTTAGAAAAGTGTATGAGGTTTTGAAACAATCCAGGTTTTCAATAACATTCCACGTATCATCAAGGACACTAGAAACTATCATGATCAAACTAGTTATTAAAACATTATATTTGTCAATTGATTGAACAAGATAATATTTACACTTGTACAGTTAGCATTCCAATGGTCATAAGCTCGTCTCAACTAGCCATGCTACTGGGTATTCTCAACTAACCAATGTACAGTTAGCATTCCAATGGTCATAAGCGTCTCAACTAACTGGGCATAGAAATTTGCAGCTAATACGTCTACCCAAGTTCCCGTTCGATCTGTAATTGATTTCCCGCATACAAGTTTTGAACAACTCTTGACCGAATATCCCCTGGCCTCCAGTTTGAAATTTTACCCAGCTATAAATTTGCCTTAAAAGTAAAATGAAAAACACTAAAACTTTATAATTTCATAAAAAAAAAATTAACATACAAGAGGATTTGAAATTCCAAGCCTAATTATCCCTGTCAAGCAATTCTCTGTCAAACTTCTTTCCAGAAAACATGTTATCACTCAAATTACAAAATAAGGTTAATTATAATTTATTATCTGTACAATCTTAAAAGCACATTTATATATATGATATTTTTAAAGCAATTTCATATTTTAATGATATCTCTGAAACTGTTTTACATGGGTTAATTATAATTTATTATCTGCACAATCTTAAAAGCACATTTATATATATGATATTTCTAAACAATTTCATATTTTACATTATATCTATGAAACTCTATTATAAAGTCTGCTCATATCAAAGCATAATTACCAACTAAATAGCCCATGGTGATATTGTAGGAAAGGGACCCAAAAGATTGAATAAAGGAAAAAGCAGTAAAACCATGTAACATGTAATTAAACATTATATTTGTCAATTGTTTTACAGAAAGAATATTTACACTTGTACAGTTAGCATTCCAAGGGTAATGAGGTGGTCTCAACCCATAACCCAGAAAAAGACCAATGCTACTGGGTATTCTCGACTAACCAGAGGCCTAGAAAATTGCATCCAATACAGTCTACCCAAGTTACCGTTTGATCTGTAATTGATTTCCTGTATACAAATTTTGAACAACTCTTGACGGAATATCTCCTCGTCTCCAGTTTGAAATGTGCTCCTGCTATAAGCAGAATCCTAGACCGCTAGACCGTCATGATCTGAAAATTGTTCAGAAACGCAGACCACTTTGGTTGTTAATAAGCATAGCATGGAGTTGTGGATGCACTGTAAGCTTCTCCAACTGAAAATTGAAAAAGAAAATCCAAAGAATATCTTTGGTTGTCTTTCCATTTCAATTTCAACGGACATCTCCAACCAACGCAGCTCTTGCTATTTACAAGATCTCCATCCAAGGCAGTTGTTGTATTTGCAAGATCTTGGCCGAGTTTGTATTTCCAAGATCTCCATCCAAAGCAGTTGTTGTATTTGCTATTTCCAAGATCTCCAACCAAGGCAGTTGTTGTCATTTCCAAGATCTTGGCCGAGTTTGGGTTCAATTCCCCAGAAGCCACACAATCTCTGTGTCAATGCAATGGAGGAGCTCATCTTCAAAGTTCTAGCTGCGGCATCCTTTTTTTCCCAACATGGATGTCAGGTAGTGGAAAGCAGCTTCTTCACAGGGAATAGTGAGCCCCATGCGGTGATCAAACCCATACTCTTCCTCGGCCTTCTCTAACAATGCCCGGAACAGAGAATGATTCAAATAAATGGTGGGAATAATAAATCTACTGCGTTTTCTTCCGACATACACTGCACAGTGTCCCTTGGGAACATCTGTGGGCAGAGCACTGCATGATCTTCCCACGACCTCATCTTTCATTGTGAAATATCTCGTCTTCTTTGGAGAGAGACGATACCCAATTCCATTATAGGCATGGGCAAACTTGCAAAAGGCCCTGCTTATCTGCTTCAAAAGAAGAACTTGACGATTCTTCATCTTTCTTTCGATTGAATCTGGAAGCAAAGCTACTATCACTGAAAACTAGGGATTGAAAGATTGCACAGGACTTTGTGGTAAGACCATACATTCTTTGTATATGAATGTATATATATATATATATTAGCACAGCCACATAATTGTGGTGGATGAACTTAGAAAGGTTGATAAGATTAAAAGAATCTTTAAAAGAATATATTAAATTTTATTATTGATTAACAAATAAACGGTTGAGCTTCATTTATTTGGTGTTAATATTTTAATTTATGTTAATCACTTACATGGCAATTAGTTGGCTATCAAAGTAATTTTTAAATATGATTAAGTAAATGTAAAAAAGTAAACACATAAACAGATGTCTTTATGTCTTTATAATGATTGAAATCACAACCATTTATTTTGTGTGACTACTAAGAATATTCCAGCCATATTTAATCATGTCCATATAAAACTTATTAAACACTAAACCCCCATTAAATATGCCCATTATCAATAGGTGTAAGCCTTTCGGCGTAATTAGCACAGCCACATAATTGTGGCTGATCAACGTAGAAAGGTTGATAAGATTAAAAGAATATTTAAAAGAATATATTAAATTTTATTATTGATTAACAAATAAACGGTTGAGCTTCATTTATTTGACGTTAATATTTTAATTTATGTTAATCACTTAGTTAGCTATCAAAGTAATTTTTAAATATGATTAAGTAAATGTAAAAAAATAAACACATAAACGGATGTCTTTATAATAGCTAAGAAGTTAATGATTGAAATCACAGCCATTTATTTTGTGTGACTACTAAGAATATTCCAACCATATTTAATCTTGTCCATAAAAAACTTATTAAACACTAAACCCCTATTAAATCTGCCCATTATCAATAGGTGTACGCCTTTCGACGTAATATATATATCACTTCAAATTCCCAAACACATGAAAAGTAAAGTCATATTGAAATAACAAATTGCTCGACAATGCATTTAATGTCAATCTCCAGGTTCTCTGAGTAAAACCTAATTTTTTCTTGGTCTTCTCTCTGTTACAAAAGTTTATAAAGCAAAGTACGAATTAGTGAATGGAGTACAGGACCGTGGTGGTGCATCAAAAAAGGTTTGTTCGCCGCAAAGCTGGCCGAAAATTGCATGTGAAATTTGAGCAGAAGAGGCCCCGCAATCACGTGGAGCGTTGGCCCCTGCAAAACTTGTGTGGTTTTCAACGCTTAGAGCGTGATGCGAATGGAACTGGATGTACGTTGTTACCTGTTAGAGAGTTTGGGTGAAAAAGATATTGAGTAACTATGCACCGGCGATGGACCTGCGCCGACAGGTTTGATTTAAATGAATTATAAATTTCCACTCCTATTTTGATTGTAAAATTTCACTTTCTAGCTTTTAAAGGAGAGTGGGGTAACTCTAAGCAATCTTCTCTTCATAATTACTTTTTTGTCATAATTTTTTTTTTTTTTTTTGGTCATAATTACTATTTTGGGTCAATCCAGAATTTTGAATGGATAAAATCTTATTTTCTGAGTATTTGGATTGTTTTAAAATGGGGTAAAACCCTTAGAATAAGGTTTTGAAATATATGGAACTTTGATCCATGGAAAAACTGAGAATATCCTAAAAATCTGACATTCAAGTCCATTTTTTTTTTTCAAGAAAAACACTACTTTAAACTAAATTTCTCCAAAATTAGCCTACTCCGTTTTTAAACTAAATTTCCATGAATGTACCTAAAATGGGTAGGTACTTTAGGGTACGCTATTGTATGTACCCCTTCGTGAAGTGGGTATATGGTACTTGTATGAGTACCCAATTACTTTGTACACACAACTACTTTGATGTACACACAACTTAGATAGCTCAGCTTATTATATATAATGAAACAGTATGTTTATGATTCCTTTAATATATATTTTTACAGTTTTAAATTAATAATATGGTCATCATTAACATAAATTTATATTAATTTTGAAATCTATTACTTATCTTGCACTTATTCCAAGTGCTTAAAAAAATTGAAATGTAAACTTTTTATAATATAAAAGAGTTGAAGTGAAAATAGATTTATGTTAATTTTTTTCTATTTAATACAAAATTAAACATAATTTTATTTTAATTAAATTTGTTAATATTGTATTATCTATCCATATGATCCATCTAATATATTTTCATGTGTAAAATACATGTCATTTTTATTAATATTATTAATTAAATTTTTATTACATTATATATTAAAAATATTTTCATATCAATTATGTTTAATTTAAATCTTATATTTTTAAATTATTTTTCAAAAATTATAAAACTTTATATTCAATAGATTGAGACATGGTATTTCATAAACAAGAGGTTTTTGGCTTAGCCATGACCTTAAAATTAAATTATTATTATTATTATTATTAAAATGTACAAGCAATACAAATAAAAGTGATTAAAGTAATGAAAGTATAATTTTTATTTTTTGCATCAAAATATTATAATCTAAGCCATTACAATACTATACTTACTAAAAGCAAAACATACCATGTCATTTGAGAGAATTAAACTATATAACAATCATTATTTCTAATCATCCAAACTAAACTCAATTAACATACTAAACTTTATTATTTATATTACAATAATATTTAATTAAAACTTATTACCAACTAATTTTATCTTAAAAATATTTATTTATAAAAAAAAATGCTTCCACAACATTAAACATAAACTAATCCCTAAACATGAAAATAAACAATTCCAAATTGAAAACCTTAAAAAGAAAAAGAAAAATTTTCATGGACTTAGTTTACATTACATATTATGGAAAGAAAACTCAAAGGTAAATGAGAATACCTCAAATTAGTCATTAAGTTTTTGGATCCTAATTCAAAAGAAAAGCTAAAAGGTAAATGAAAACACCTAAACTTAATCTTAAGTTTTCAAATCCCAATTTAAGATAATTTAAGATAATTTGATGTGTACATTTAAAAACAATAAAATTATAAGAATACTATGAAATAATAATAATAATAGAATTGAAAATACAAATTGTTGACAAATAAATTTTAATTGACCCAATTGAATCTTGATTATTTTTAAAAGTCAATACAAACTATGAATATGGATGGCTTCATAAAATCAATTAAAGATAAAGGTCCAAATTTCATTATCAATAAAATATCAACTCAACAAAATCACACATAGATGAAGAAGATACAACAACTCAAATGAATGAAGAAAATCTTAAACACAAGTTCAAGAAGAATTAAATTATAAGGATACTTTGTCCATTTCCAATTCATAAGATTTCTACCTATATGTCCAAAAAACACTAATTTATGATGTAATTTGATTTCAAAAATCAAAATCTTCATTGCAATCTCAATCTAAAATGCATTGTCTAAAAACACTTTCTATAGATAGGTCATTGGGTTTCTCTGACTATTTCAAGAATGAAGCATCTCAATGAGGGGTGACTTGTAATAAACCTAAATATATTAGACAATTAAAACTAGTTTATATCTAATCATAGGCTTAGGTAGGGTCATGTCTCCTTGATATTGTTGTGTGTATTGGTACAAGTTGTTGACATTAAAAATGGTTAACATACATAAGATTGTGAAGTTTGGAAATGAAGAAAAACACACCTATACAAATTTTCCAAGATGCCTTCAAGACTTCCTAAAATGTTTTAATGTCACCTCAAATTACAAGCATCTAATTTAGATCACCTATTAAGATATAGGGCATCCTCCTAGTGTGCAACAAGATCAGTGGAAGACTACTGATGCATGGTTTTCCTGATGGACCTATGTTACCTAAATATTCATGTTGGCTTCATGTGTTGTTATTGCTTATTTTCTTCAAATCTAACATATATTCATCTAATTTAGGATTGTTGATGTTTCATGGATGATTATGTAAATGGTTCATTGTAGAGATTAAATATAGTTTTATATTGGTTCTTTGATGATGATGATATACAACCATGGTAATACAAGTAAACCATATTAAAAGGTGTTTGTATATTAGTTTTTAATATCCCTCTACATGTTGGCTCAACAATGCTCCATCACTTGCAAATGGATTAGTATGGTAGTATATCTACAAAAGTATCTAGGCCTAGAGGACTTATGTGTTACTATCTCACACAAACATGTTATTGATGTCAATTGAAAAACAATCTTATGATGGTCACTTGATGTACACAACACCACCATTCAAACTTTATAATTAGTTGATTCATTGCAACATTATAAACTTTAGCAAAGGTCGGGTGCTAAGCCCTAGATATTGAGCTATCACATTTCTATTTTTATGTTGGTGTTGTCCTTATTGGTCATATAGTTCCTTTAATGGTCAACTAGACCCTTTCATTGTAATTGTACCCTTTGTCTCCTATATATATCAAGGAGACCAAGTTTTTGAGATGATCATATTGTGCATTTGCTATATTGTAAAAGGTGGTTCCCCTCGAAGAGGATTCTCATTCATTATTCTATATGAATCTCAAGGCGTAGAGTTATTCTCTTTCTATTTTTATGTTGTTTGGGTGTTTGGTGCATAAAATTTGTTTTAATAGCATACGATCCTTGGGTTTGGCTCCTTCAAACAAGTAATCTTGGTATTTCAGTATTATTTTTTGTTGGGGAGTTCTAATAGTGAAATTTTGGAATCTCGAGGAGACATAGCACAACATCTATGGTAAAAATTTTAGGTTTTAGTTCACTATACTTAAAAAAATACAAGATATGGAAATTGGGTTTTTTAACAAGTCCTAAAACTAGTCTCAAATGAGTTATTTTGGAAGTTTTTTTATAAAACAATTTCTGTGCAGTTTCAGATATAGAAATTTTTGGGAGCCAAGAAGGAATAGCAAAGTACCCATGATACAAATTTTAGGTTCAAGTTTAGTATACTTTTCAAATAACATGCTATGGAAGTTAGGGTTTTTTACTAGTCCTAAAAGTTGCCTCAAACAAGTGTTTTTGGTAAACCAATGATATCTAATTCTAGAAATATCCAAATTGAGTTACACTAGTTGTATTGAATAGATTACAAACCATAGTGTTTCAATTCAAAATTTCAAAAGTAGATTTGAAAAATTGGACCTTAGAGTAAACTTAGAAGGAAGAAAAACAATGGAATGAAATATATGTAGAGGGAAATACCATGTTTAGATACCAATTTGAAGATGTATTCATTAAGGGAAAATCAATGCCTTTGAAAATATGGTGATAAAAATGGCTCCATAGCAAAAGTCTTACATACATGATCTCCCTCCCTAACAATTCCTTTTCTTGTTGGTATTCCTCAGTAGACTCTAACATTTTTCATCTAATATCTACCTGAAGTGATATTCATGCTTTGACTTGTTCTATAATGCCAATAAAGTGTTTTTTTTGTTACAATTCTCACTCTCCCCAACCCTTTCAGTTCTCCTTAAAATATTTGTAATTCTTTTCCTAACAACCACATCATAATGATCCCATGTCTTGTCTTTCACTTTTTGAGAAACATGATGACATTAAAATAGAAAACAAATTTTCAAATGCAAATTCTAACTTCACTTATTTACTAAAACAAAAATAAATTTATAATTTTATGAGAAAAATAATAAAAGTTTGAAGATGTGCTTTTGAATGTGAAGAAAAATTGAAGGCTCAGATACCCTTCAAGATTGTAGATGATAATTAAAACATTAATGTAGATACCTAATCTATCAGAAAATGACCCACATACAATGCCAAAATCATCTAAAAATTCACTCTTCATCATCTTAGCTTCTCAATCTCACAAATTCTCAATGAGTGAGGTCTAAAGGAGTAGGAGCCTCCTTATATAACCTTCGTTTAACCCTTGTTTTTCCTGTTTATCCCCTTAAATTTCTGTCTTTTAGCCCCTATAGCCACATAGAGCCATGTTGGTCCCTTAGGTCAATTGATTATATTTTGTTATTATACACAAACTCCTAGATCGATCATTATTAATTGATTATATTTTGTCTAAATATCTTGAACATTTTATTTTATTATTAACAATACTCTTAGATTCTCTGTTCCCCTCAAAATTCTTTTGCAATTTAGCTTTTGGCCCATCATTAGATGTCGTTTTTAGTGGCTTATGGGCAGCTGTGTTCCAAGATTATTCGATAGCTTGGATTCTCTCTACAAAGTCACTATAAGATTTCTGTAAAAACGTGTTGCAATTCAAATTAGTAAAGAAAATATGTTTATTCATTTCGGGAAAAATTTATGGCCTTACAATGCGTTATTCCCTAATATTAGATGCATCCTACTAACTGATTATTTCTTGCATGAAACCATGTATAATATCTTCCCTGACATATGTAACACTGTCTGGTATGACTGGATATAATTAGGAATCATAATATATTCCGAATTCTGTTATAAAACTTGCGTTTGTCAAATCAGAATTACCAACTCGTTAGGCAGCTTGGGAATTCCATTGAAGGGAGAAAAAATCGAATAAAAGAAAACAGAAGATCAATTGATTTGGTATGACTGGATATAATTAGAAACAATAATATATTCCGAATTATGTTTTAAAACTTTCGTTTTTCAAAGCAGAATTACCAACTCGTTACCGAGCCTGGAAATTACATTTGAAAGGGACAAAAAAATCAGATGAAAGAAAACAGAACATGTCACTAAACTAGATATTATCTTTCTCAATTGATTGATTTTGAGATTGTTTACAGCTGCACAGTTTAGTAGCATGGCCAATGTTAATGAAAGGCATTCTCAGTGAGCTCTATGCCAGAAAATTGCTTTTTCTATTGTCCCCTTTCTTCCACCTGTTTTTTCGATCGTCTCTGGAATGTGATTTGCAAAGTTCGCTTGCCCACCGGATTGGCAAAAGCAAAATCCAAAATACCAGTGATGAAAATTCTTAAGCGTCGCAAAATCCAAAACTGTGCCCTGCCCTAGAGCTGCTTTCATATATCTTTTCTGCAGAAGGTGATCTGGAAAGTGCCAGTGTCATTAGACTTCGATAATCAAAATCCAAAACAACTGGAAGCGATGATTGGAAATTCTTGAGAAACCCAAAAATCCAAAATAAAGAGAGAAAAGCATAGCAGATATTTGCTTTGCCTTTCAATTTCAATTTCAAAGGACATCTCTGTGGTTTTAACCAGGCCATGTTGCCATTCACATGATTGGAAAACGATCTTGGCGGAGTTCAGGCTCATTTTAACAGAATGCACTACATCTCTGTGTTAATGGATATGGAGGAACTCATCCAACTTCAAAGTTGCTGGTACTTCCTCCTTTTTACCCAACATGGATGTCAGATAATGGAAAGCAACTTCCTCACAAGGAATGGTGAGTCCCATCTGGTGATCAAACCCATACTCTTCCTCGGCCTTCTCCAGCAATACCCTGAACAGCGAATGATTCAAATAAGTCGCGGGGATGACAAAGCTACTGCGTTCACTTCCAACATATACTGCGCAGTGTCCCTTGGGAACATCTGTGGGCAGAGCACTGCATGATCGACCCATGACCTCATCTTTCATGACGAAATACCTTGCCTTCTTTGGAGAAAGGCAATATCCAATTCCCTTATAGCTATGGGAAACCTTGAAAAGGGCTCTGATTATCTGCTTCAAAAGAAGAACTTGAGGATTCCTCATCCTTCTTGCCATTGAATTCAAGAGCAAAGCAACTATTTCTAAAAACGAGGGATAGAAAGCTTGCACAAGATTTTGTGGTCAGACAATACATTCTTTCTCTATATAGCGCACTTCATAATGACATTCACAAGAGTAACAGTCATTATTATTGCGAACTCAATATGGAAATAACAAAATTGGCCGACAATGCATTCAATGTCAGTCTGCAAGATGCCCGACCGAAACCTAACATTCACTTACCCTACCCTGATATTTCTGTAGTTTAACTTGCCTGGTCCATTGTATTACGATGGAGGCAAAGGCCGGTCCAAGTTACTGAGTTGGATGGAATGAGATGCCATTGTTATTACAGACAAAAAGATTCCGTGGAGAGATTAAACAGCGACCAGTGGTCATGTCGTGGAGTGAAAGACTGTGGTGGTCCAGCAGTCATGTCGTGGTCCTGCCTGGTTCGTCACAAATGCATGTGATCAGTCTCAGTCGCTCACTGGAGCGGTTTGTTTTGAGCAGAAGAGGGCCCGCGGTCACTTGGAGTGTTGCCCCCTGCTGGTTCTTTGACTGGAATCCACTCAAAACTCTTGTGGTTTTCAGTGTTTCGTCGCGGGATTCGAATGCAAATTTGCTTTAATTTGGTGTCCGGTTGTCGCTGTAAGAGAGTTTGGGTGGCATGCGGTTGTTTGCTGTGAGAGAGATCGGAGATAAAGATCAAATGATAATTGAGAATCTATCCACCGGCGATGGACATGTGGGGCATTTTTCTTCAATCAATTATAAAGTTCCGATCCTATGGAATTGATTGTAAGAATGCATGTGATCAGTCTCAATCGCTCACTGGAGCGGTTTGTGTTTAAGCAGAAGAGGGTCCCCTGCTGGTTCTTCGTGTTGAGTGGAATCCCGGCAAAAGTCTGGTGGTTTTCAGTGTTCGTAGTGTGATTAGAAATGCAAATTCGCTTTAATCTGGTGTACGGTTGATTAAATGCGATGGACATGTGGGACATTTATCTTCAATCAATTATAAAGTTCCAACCCTATTGAATTGATTGTAAGATTTAATCAGAAGCTCTGGTTCAGGCAATGGTCGGCTGGGTTGGGTTGTGGTAGACAAGTGGGAGTTTTCCGCAACTGTCCATTCATTGAGAGGTCGAGGCATTCAGCGTAGCAAATTAGATAGAGTTTCCTGATGAGATAGC
>ML781461.1:775460-788196 GCA_009831015.1 Picea engelmannii | reverse complement strand
TCGATAGCATCAGGTGCATCTTCATCAAGTGGCCACTTTGGAGGCACCTCTCCTTTCAAGGTACAAGTTAATTTTGATATTCCTATATTTGAAGGATAGATAGATGTAGAAGCCCTAGAAAAAATGTTAACTCTGCTAGAAGGTTATTTCTCTGTTCACAATTTTTCTGACAAAGAAAAGATCACCTTGTCACTCCTCAAAGCTCTCCCTCATGTCAAACATTGGTGAGAATCTTACTGGGAGAAAAGTTCCATAGAGGAGTCTGGAATATATGGGGCCGATCCCACCTAGGTTTTTTTCGTGGATGCGGTAAAAGAACAGTATTACTCTATTGGCAACTATGAGGACCAGTACATGAGATGGACCACACTGCGGCAAGAGAGGGGCCAAACAGTTTCAGAGTTGACCAATACCTTCCATACCTTGTGCACAAATCTAGGTATCAAAGACTCCGAGCGACATTTGGTTTTGAAATACAGTGGGGCTCTACACAGATACATCCAAACTGAAATGGATTTTCTGGACATCTCATCACTCAGTGCTGCTTATCGATATGCTATTAAAATTGAGTAGAAATTTAAGCACCAGAACAAACGGGGATTCAGGTCTGCAAATCCGCAACAACCAAAGTATGACAAAGACGACCTGAAAAAATAGTCTCTCGAAAACCAGTCCAAGACACAAGAAAAGAAGGGTCACGAGAAGACAAAGAAGAACACTGGAAAATGGTGCAAGTTCCAAAAAAGCCCTTGGAACAACACCGATGAATGTTGCTAAAAACAGTCATTGGTGGTCGAGATCAAAGACAAGGAGCCAAACCTTGATTCAAAATCTGATTCTAAAAATAATGGCAAAAGACAGATCATCGACACAGACCCCACTACTATTGTCGCGACCGCAACAATTCAACCAAAAGAACCAACAGATCCTGAAGAAGGGGAGTGTCTTTTTCATTCACAGATGTGGGTGAAGGGGACCCCACTGCATTTTATTATTGATAGCAGAAGCCAGAAGAACCTCATCTCAGCAGAGGTCGTCAAACAGTTGGGATTGTCGACAACACCACACCCACAGCCATACAACATTGGGTGGCTTCACCAAGGATGAGATCTTCGTGTCAGCCAATAGTGTCGATTATCATACGACATCCAACCCTTCAAGGATGAGGTATTATGTGATGTTTCCCCACTCGATGTCTTTGATGTTCTCTTGGACCAACCATATATGTGGAGACACCATGTTGTTTATGAGTCTCGACCCCGTAGTGTCATTGTTACTTTGGGGGGTCATCTCTATAGAATACCAGAGGTAGTTCCGACTACTGTTCAACCTAAAAAGTGTCCCAAGGTAGTATCTCATACTGCAAAATTCAGCTTCTTCACAATCTGTTCAAAAAGAGAATAAAGGGACACTGCAACCACTACAGCCTTTCCCCAAGCACCTTCTATCCAACAAAAGAAGGTCAACAAGGTTGCAGAAAAGAGAAACTATTCCTTCTTCACACCATCCTCTCATGTATCTAAACTTTCTTAACAACCTCAACCTCAACATGTTCTTGATAGACTTCCACAAACTGAGCAACGCGACGTCTCCAGCAAGACAAGCAACTCACCAAGATGCATATTCAACAAACACTTTTCCTTCTCCCCTGGGAACTCAATGCAATGGAGACCATTGTTTCCTAAGGAGGGAGGATTGATCCAGGTGGATATTGGTGGCCACCCACCCTTTCCAACTGGTTCAAAACAACTTTCTGACAATTTTGGCAATTTACTATTTTTAGCAGGTTTTAACTTCCAGGGCCATTTTGAGGGCCCAAATGAAGTTTTTTCGAGATCGAGTTCCTCAATTATATCCAAAGGAATTATTGAGCCCCCCAAATGAATATCCTTGACGATACCTTTCCAACGAGCTATCATATGCCGAAAACGGAGATCGTATGCAAAAGTTACGGCCCCAGGAAGTTGATGTACTAACTTACCCAAACGGGGCCCACATGACTTTTGGCACTTCATCTCCTAGGGTTAGGTTTTTGGATGTCTAGGAATTTTGGCATTCCTTTTTATTGTAAAAGGGCCTTCAGAGCCTCATTGTAATCATCTTCTTGCAAATGCGAGTAGCCATCACATCTCTTCTCAGAGATAAGCTGCCACCATTCTAGCAAGTCTTTCACTCTGTATTTTTACAGTCTCTGTACATTTCTCTGATTAATAGAAATTGTGTATTACTATATATCTGTGTTTATGGTTGCATATTTGATACATTTATGTTATATAATTGAATATCTGCAATATCTTTGTGTATTTCTTTATTATATTTCCGCTCTCATTTCATGCTGAAAATAATCAGGATCAACGGTCCACGTTCTTGGTGATCCGACGGTCCTGATCTTTTCGCGATATCGCATCTTGTTGTTCCTTAGATGGAGATTCTCATCACTCCAATTCATGATAGGTGAGACTTCAATATGGAGCTCAGATCAATGGTCCTCTTTCTTGGTGATCTGATGGTCCTAATCTTTTTGTGATCTCGCATCTCGCTGATCCTTAGATGGAGATTCTCGTCACTCCAAGTCGTGATAGGCAAAGCTTCGAGATGGAGCTTAGATCAATGGTCCAAAACCCTTGGTGATATGATGGTTCAGGTCTTATCGTGAGTTCGCATCTCATGATTCCTGTGATGGAGGTTCTCATCACTCCAAGTCGCGATAGGTGAAGCTCCGAGATGGAGTCGGATCAGCGGTCCAGATCAAACCTCAATCTGACGGCTAATATTGTTTCACGATTTCGCATATCTTGAATTTGAGAAGTTAGGGAAACCCGTTCCTTTGAATTTCCAGTCAGCAACATGACAATCTTCCACCACATGTCCTCTGGACCCAATGGTTCAGATCCTTGGTGATTTGACGGTCCAAATCTTCTCATGATTTCACCACTTTGTGATTTTGTCCATGTTTGCGATTTTGCCGCTTCACGATTTTGCCACTTCGCCATGTAAGTTCTCCCTAATCCAATGATGGTAGGACCCTGCTCTTGGATCTAATGCTAGAGATCTATCCTCCATTTTTGCGCTCCTCCTATTTGGATCCAGATATGACGGTCATCAGGAATTCTGTCTTACTTAGAAGAATTTCTAATTGTCAAAGGCGAGCCTCGACCTTTGATCCGCCTGATATTCTGAGTACGCTATCTCTCTTGAGCTTTAGCAATGAGTTAACCTCATCCTTGGTTCACACCTACACACTGCATGTGACTCTGCGCTAATTCCTCGTAAGCTTACTTTGTTCCTATTTTGCCATCGATGAACACTCTGATCTTGCCATCAATGACAAGCTCACTTTGCCTGTTAAACCTGCCAACAATCCTGTGCACTATCTCTTCTGAAATTATCGAGCTTGCTCTATAGTGTCTTCCTAAAATACTTCTCATACTTCTTCTTGTACTCATTTCATCTTCGTTGTTGTACTTTCCATCAATGACAAGCATACAGTGCCTGTTAAACATTTTCCAACATAATGTAGTAGTTAAAGGAAGCGTACTTGCATGATGTAAACATATCTTGAGTGGTTTGCTCTCATCTGTCGAATGTAATAGAAATTAAGTCTGTTTAGTGAAAGTAGGTAGATTTGAATTAAGAGATTAGACAGTTTTAGAAGCGTAGGAGGG
Source organism: Picea engelmannii (assembly GCA_009831015.1). Classification (NCBI taxonomy): domain Eukaryota; kingdom Viridiplantae; phylum Streptophyta; class Pinopsida; order Pinales; family Pinaceae; genus Picea; species Picea engelmannii. The sequence continues at coordinate 784,531 of ML781461.1, read as the reverse complement.
AAAACGGATATAGACACCCTCACCCTTGTATTATTGTATCATTAGAACAGAAGAAGAGATATTTCATAAGATGTTGAGCTGTAGCAGAGAACTGTAGGGAAGAACCCATGTACAGGAGAACTTGAGTTAATATATGAAGATTTGACTCAATTTTCATGGTGTTATGATGCTTACTATTTACATTTGTTGAATGCTATGCTTACAATTGTTTTATTCTCTTTGTTTATGCATTTTTTTCAATGTTGTGTTGAATGTGTGATTTCATGTTAAGTATATGAAGTCTAAGAGAGGAGAAGAATGAGTTTCAATTGTTTCTCATCCTGAGAGTTCCTGCAAGGAGTACAGTGAAACGTCTGCAGGGTGTGCATTGACAAGAGTCTGAGTTTTATCTCAGAAATCTCAGGAGAGATACCATTGTTCTCATATCAGCAGAAGTGCAGGTGAATTATAGAGTCGTGCAAGGTGTGCGCAGGCTATTTGAATCCTTAAAAGTCATCAACTAAGGTGAAGGTGGAAATATTGTTGTTGCAAAGAGTGCACAGAGTCGATGACTCAAATAACTAGAGGTCATTTGAAAGATTGTCGCAAGGAGTGCCAACATAATTCCTTTTGGGGACTTGAGTTTGCAAGTGAAAGCTCAGGAGGTATAGTACCTTTGAAGTATTCAAAGGGAGATGAAATTCAAAATCATCTCATAAAATAGAAGTTTAGGAGGGAGAACACCGATTCGTCTCATAGAAGTCATTGAGGAGTGAATCGGGCGGTGAAAATTCTCTGAGGAGAACTCTCAAAATCGCAGGGACCGTAGGATCCAGAGGAGCTGCAAGGTGGTTAGGAGTTGGATGAATCCACCGCCCTGACATCAAGAATCAACGTGGACCGTTGATCATGGTCTGTCTAAGCCATCAAATCATTTCGGGAATTTGGGACCCGTAAGTAGGGAGTGCAGGTCAAAACCCTTGGTCACTTAAACTCCCGGTTTGCAAAAAGGATAATCAAGTGTGAAATTTTTTGTATTTCGGGATTGGGCATACAGGGAATCTTGATGACAAGGAACCAGGACCTTAGTATTGAAAATCTCGAATTCATGAATCACGACGTGTCGTTGGTGTGAAACATCGACATTTCGACATATTGGGGCTCGACATACCGATAATCTTGATGACAAGGAGCCGAGTCGCTTAGCATTGAAAATCCTAAAGTCGTGAAATGCAATGTGCCTTTGGGTGAATTTTGGGATTTTGGCATTTTGGCACTTTGGGTGTCGGGAAGTAGAAGAGGCAGTGATCTTTGGAATCGAGAGTTTCAAACTCCTGGTTCGTGAAAAGACGAAAGATCCATAGTTGTCAGATCATGTAGAATCTTAACCATAGATTACGTTGGAGGCGAGGTTTCGGGAATTCAGAGATCAGAGTTTCGAGACATGAGGAACCTTTCTACTGTGGATCTTGCAAGTCGCGAAATCTCGAGGAGTGAAAGGAAACATTCCTGAAACATTGAAGGATAATAGCCGTGGGCCCAATCAGGTTTCGGGGTTCCGGGAGTCAAGAGACAAAGTTGCATGTCAACGTAACTCCCGAAATTGTGAAAAGGAAAAATTCGAAAGGTGGGTCCTAAGAATTAATTGGAGGATACATGCGACAGAAGTCAAGGGAGTGGTCAAGCTTCACGGAAAATCCTGAAATACCTTCGATCTCGCCAAAAGGGGAAATTTCAGAATTCGAAAAATCATAAGGGAAGAGGAACGAGTGTTGGTCGATCACTCAAGTTCCGAAAAGCCGAAATAAGTGGCAACAAGAGGCATGAATTCCGCGTATTGAAGGAGTCAACCCTCGTTGACGTTTTGGGTTTCGAAGGTTGAAGAGACAAGGGGCTCGACAACAGGATTCGCGAAATCACGAAATCCGAAATCTCGAAAGGAAAAGAAAAGCCCCGATCATATTTGTTAGTTAGTTGTGGAATACACCTTGTGTGTGTGGTATTCCCTATGGGGAAACCAAAGAGTCAATATGAATCAGGGGAAGATTTGGAACGATCCTAAGACTAGGAGGTCACACAGAACCTACTGAGGCAGGGGGTGTTGCATCAGTGTTGTATTAGAGCTTGATTTTGTCTGTATATTTCAGGCAGAAGGAGCTAGAGGAAAAGGAGTAGTCTGATACACGTCAGTGTGGTATCAGATCTCAGAACAAGTTCTTTGCTTTCTATAACAGAGAGAATAGGGGAACATTTTACATCCATGCCACCGAGAAGAAGAGATAGGCCAATGCTAATGTCTGATCCAACAAGAGAAATAGAAATTCACGAGTTACGTGCCAGGCTTGATGCCATGGAGACAACACAGAGGCACACAATTGACGTTGGGGATATCAGCGAGGCCGAAATTGAAAATGAAGTTGGAAATGAAGGAGAAGAAGTTGTAGTCGAAGATGCTACAGACAAACGCCTATTCAGGGCTATTGCAAGGATAGGTGCCAAAGAAAAAATGGACATTCCAGTGTATGAGGGAAACTTCGATGTTGAAGGGATTCTAGAATGGATTAGAGATCTAGACAAGTAATTCGACTATGAGGATTTTGAGGAAGACAAGAAGGTAAAATATGTCATTACTAGACTTAAAGGGCATGCAAAACTATGGTGGGATTAACTACAGGATGACAGATGCTTCAAGGGAAAATAGAAAATCAAAAGCTGGGATAGAATGGTTGCAAAGTTGAAAGACAAATTTATACACAAGGATTATCAAATCACTTTGTTTCGGAGGATGAAAAATTTGAGACAGAAGATGATGTCAGTAAAATAATACACTAAAGAGTTATACAAGATAAACATCAGAGCATGTTATCGGGAAAGTGATGATGAAAAAGTTTCCAGATACATGAATGGTCTGCGGTATGACATTCAAGATGAGATGACCATGATGACCATTCAAAATGTGGAAGATGCTTATCAGATAGCTATGAAAGCCGAAGAGAAGCTGAGATGGAAGAAAGGTCAAAGAGGCCGAGGTAGAAGTCAAGCCAGAGGAAAAACAATTTCCCAAGACAAAACTCAAAAATCTAAAGAAGAGGGGAAGAAACCTCAAACTCAACATGAGAGAGGAGGAAGCTTGCAAAGAGGGAAGTATGTTGATAGAAATACTTTTCCTCAAGCTAGAGGAAGAGGAAGAGGCCAAGGTGGTGAAGTAAAATGCTTTGTTTGTGGAAAGATCGGACATAAATCCTATGAGTGTCCATATAAGAAAAAATATGGCGGTGAAACTCACATTGTCAAAGCTCAAGGATGGAATGTTGAGGCAGAAGACGCTGAGGGTGGAAGATCTTTGATGATGAGGAAATTTCTCTTGAAGCTAGAGAAGGAGGAAAAGAACCCAACCCAAAGAAATAGTTTGTTTTAGACTGCTTGCAAAACCAAAGACAGGGTATGCAAGGTCATAGTGGACAGGAGTAGCATAGACAATCTCATATCTACAGAGATGGTAGAAAAGATGGAGCTGGAGACTGTTTTACATCCAAGCCCATATAGAGTTTTGTGGCTACAAAAAGGACATCAGGTAAATATCACTAAACAATGTTTAGTTGAATTTAAAATAGGAGGATATAAAGATGAAATATTATGTGATGTCATTCCCATGGACATTTTTCATCTATTGCTGGGTAGACCATGGAAATATGATAGGAATGTGATTCATGATGGGAGAAAGAACATGTACACCCTGGATAAGAATGGGAGGGCACACATGTTGCTACTGATTAAAAACCAAGAGGTGAAAATAGATATGAGCAACACTGTACTTCTCAAGAGTGGGAAGGAACTTCTTAAGGAGGTTAAGAAGAAGGAAGAAACACAATTTATTGTGGTCAGGAAGCCCAAAATTGTTTTGACCAGTATGAGAATAGATGATTTACCAGAAGAAATCCAAGAATTGCTAGGAGAATTTGTTGATATAGTAGTGGACAAACTACCTTGTTCATTAACACCTATCAGGAGTATAAGCCATCATATTGATCTTATACCTAGAGCCAGTTTACCGAAAAAAGCTGCATATAGGTTGACACTTCACGAAAATGAAGAAGTTAAGAGACAGGTCCAGGACTTAATGGACAAAGGATTGATTCGAGAGAGCTTGAGTCCATGCCCTGTTCCAATAGTGCTCAGCCCAAAGAAATATGGAGGCTAGAAAATGTGTACAAACTCAAGGGAAATCAATAAGATTACCATAAGATACATATTTCCATTACCAAGGATGGATGACTTGATGGATTTCTTGAGTGGAGCAAATTTTTTTTCAAGGATTGATTTGAAAAGCGAGTATCATCAAATTCAAATGAGAGAAGGGGATGAATGGAATACAACATTCAAGGCAAATGAGGGGCTGTATGAATGGCTTGTCATGCCATTTGTCTTAACAAATGCACCCAGTACTTTCATGAGGTTGATGAACGAAGTACTGAAGGATTTCATTGGGAAATTCGTCATCGTATATCTTGATGATATATTAATCTTCAGCAAAATAGGAGAACAACACTTGAAGCATTTAGCTGCAGTAATGAGAAGATTACAACAAGAGAAATTGTTGATAAATATGAAGAAATCGTCATTTATGAGGACACACCTCATTTATTTGGGTTTTGTTATCTCTGCAAATGAGTTGAAGATGGATCTAGAAAAGGTAGATGCAATTAAGAATTGGCCATCGCCGAAGAGTGTGTTTGAAGTTCGAAGCTTCCATGGTTTAACAAGTTTCTACAAGAAATTCATTCAAAATTTCAGTGGAATTAGTGCACCAATGATGGATACGGTGAATAAGATACACAAGTCTTTTCACTGGACAAAAGAAGAAGAGAAGAGCTTCAATCTACTGAAGAAGAAGATCATGGAGCAACCAATTCTGGTTTTGCTAGATTTTAGAAAGACATTCCAGGTCAGGTGTGATGCAAGTGGATTTGCAATTAGAGCGGTCTTGAGCCAAGACGACAGGCCAATCTCATATTTCAGTGAGAAATTGAATGAAGAAAAGACCAAGTACTCAACGTATGACAAAGAATTCTATGCAGTCATACAAGCACTGAAGAAATGGAGACATTATTTGGTTCCTAAAGAGTTTGTTTTGTACAGTGATAATCATGCTTTACAATTCATGACTCAACAGAAGAAGTTGAACCAAAAGCATGCTAAATGGGTTGAATTCATGCAGAATTTTACTTTTGTGATTAATCATATTTCTAGAACTACTAACAAAGTTGTTGATGCTTTGAGCAAGAAATGTTTGCTTATGCAGGAATTCAGAGTCAAGACTTTGGATTTTGATAACCTCAAAGAAATGTATAGGGATGACCTAGATTTTAAGGAGGCATATGAGGCATCTGAGAATCCAGTTCTCAGGGACATAAGTCAATGGACTGAGTATATGATCCAGGATTGGTTATTATTCCAAGGCAATCAGCTATGTATTCCAAAATGCTCCATGAGGGAGAACCTGCTGAAGGAAAAACACAATGGAGGATTGGTCGGACACTTCGGTCATGATAAGACGTTCTTAAAGTTGAATGGATCATATTTTTGGCCAGGGATGAGGACAGATGTTAAGAAATTTGTGGATAGATGTAGGATTTGTCAGCACACAAAAGGGAAAAGGTAGAACATAGGGTTATATCAACCATTACCCATACCAAAAAGGTCATGGGATGCAGTGAGCATGGATTTTATATTGGGACTGCCAAGAACATAGAGAGGCTATGATTCAATCTTTATGGTAGTCGACAAATTTTAAAAAATGGTACATTTCATACCATGCTAGAAAACCAGTGACGCAAATCATATTGCGAACATGGTTTTCAAGGAAGTCGTTAGACTTCGTGGCTTGCCAAGGAGTATCATGTCTGATCGAGATACCAAGTTCATAGGGAATTTCTAGAGGACCTTATGGAAAAATTTGGGGACAAGTTTGTCTTTTAGCTCAGCATATCATCCTCAAACAGATGGGCAGACATAGGTCATGAACAAAAGCTTGGGAGATTTGTTGAGGATCTTATTGACTGAACACCATAGTCAATGGGATCACATTCTGGCACAGGTGGAATTTGCTTATAATGATTCGCTTAGCAGAAGCACAGGGCAAAGTCCATTCCAGATTGTATATGGAATGTAGCCAAGGGGAGTTTCTGAATTGAAAGATTCAGAACAAGATGAATTCATGGGTGCTAGTGTAGAAGACTTTGCAGAAGGAATGAAGGAGCTTCACAGCCGAGTCAAGGAGTGATTGTAGAGTTCAAGTCAAGAATACAAACAGAGAGCAGATCAACACAGGCGAGAACTTCAATTTGATGTTGGTGATCTGATTCTTGCACATCTGAGGAAAGAGAGGTTCCCAAGGGGAACATATAACAAACTGAAGATGAAAAAGACTGGACCGTGCAAGGTCATGAAGAAATTTGGGGCAAACGCATATGAGATTGAATTACACGATGGGATCAGAATCTCACCGATATTGAATGTTGCAGATTTGTACCCTTACAGAGTTGAAGAAGCAGGAGAAAAGATGGAACAAAAAGAGATTCAGTGGAAAAAACAAATGCCTGTAGATGAAAATCCACAAATGGAAAGCATAATTGAGAAGAGGATTAGAAAAAGGGCCAGGAGAAAAGAGTATTTTGAATACTTGGTCAAATGGAAGGGACATTCAGTTGAAGATGCTAGTTGGGAAGATGAAGAAAAAAATCATAAGTATGGACAGACCGTGCAAGAGCTCATGAATAGGAGTTCATGAAAATTTTCAAGTGAGGGAGTATGATGCAGGAGCATCGTAAGAAGCCAGCCAAGCAAGCATAAAGGTGGAAGATAGCTAGAAAAGCGCAGCACACATTTTGCACATTTTGAAATGTTTTTGAAAATTAATGAGTAGATATTAATGTAGTAGTTAAAGGAAGCATACTTGCATGTTGTAAATAGATCTTGAGTGGTTTTCTCTCATCTGCCAGATGTAATAGACATTAAGTATGTTTAATGAAAGTAGGTAGATTTGAATTAAGAGATTAGATAGTTTGAGAAGCGTAGGAGGGAAAACGGATATAGAGACCCTCATCCTTGTATTATTGTATCATTAGAATAGAATAAGAAATATTTCATAAGATGTTGAGTTGTAGCAGAGAACTATAGGGAAGAACCCATGTACAGGAGCACTTGAGTTAATATATGAAGCTTTGAATCAATTTTCATGGTGTTATGATGCTTACTATTTACATTTGTTGAATGGTATGCTTACAGTTGTTTTATTCTCTTTGTTTATGCATTTGTTTCAATGTTGTGTTGAATGTTTGATTTCATGTTAAGTATATGAAATATGAGAGAGGAGAAGAATGAGTTTCAATTGTTTCTCATCCTGAGAGTTCTTGCAAGGAGTGCAGTGAAATGTCCGGAAGGTGTGCGTTGACAAGAGTCTGAGTTTTATCTCAAAAAGCTCAGGAGAGATACCATTGTTCTCATACCAGCAGAAGTGCAGGTGAATTACAGAGTCATGCAAGGTGTGCACATGCTAGTTGAAACCTTAAAAGTTATCAACTAAGGTGAAGGTGGAAAGACCGTTCCTGCAAAGAGTGCACAGAGTCGAGGACTCAAATAACCAGATTTTATTTGAAAGATTGTCGCAAGGAGTGTGAGAAGAATTCCTTTTGGGGACTAGAGTTTGCAAGTGAAAAATCAGGAGGGATAGTACCTTTGAAGTATTCAAAGGGAGACAAAAGTTGAAAGAATCTCATAAAAGACAAGTTCGGGACAGAGAACATCGATTCGTCTCGCAAAATTCATTGAGGAGTGAATCAGACAGTCAAAATTCTCCGAGGAGAACTCGGGAAATCGCGGGGACCGTAGGATCCAGCGGATCTATAAGGTGGTTAGGAGTTGGATGAATCCGCCACCCTGACATCAAGAATCAACATGGATCGTTGATCGTGGTCTATCTGAGCTGTTAAATCATTTCAGGAATTCAAGACCCATAAGTTGGGAGTGCAGATCAAAACCCTTGGTCACTAAAACTCCCGGTTCACAAAAAGGATAATCAAGTGTGAAATTTTGGTATTTCAGGGTTCGGCATACCGAGAATATTGATGACAAGGAACCAGGACCTTATTATTGAAAATATCGAAGTTGTGAATCGTGACATGCCTTTGGTGTGAAACATTGACTTTTCGGCATATCGAGGTTCGACATACTGGGAATCTTGATGACAAGGATCCAGGGTGCTTTGCATTGAAAATATCGAAGTCACGAAACGTGATGTGCCTTGGGGTGAATTTTGGGATTTTGGCATTTCGGCACTTCGGGTGTCAGGATGTAGAAGAGGCAATGGTCTTTGGAATCGAGAGTTTCAAACTCCTGGTTCGCGAAAATCCAAAAGATCTAGAGTCGTCGGATCGTGGAGAATCTCAGCCATAGATTACATTGGAGGCAAGCTTTTGGGAATTTGGAGATCGAAGTTTTGGGAGGTGAGGAACCTTTCTCATGTGGATCTTGCAAGTCATGAAATCCCAAAGAGTGAAAGGAAACATTCCCAAAACATTGAAGGACAATAGCCATGGGTCCAATCGGGTTTCGGGGTTCTTAGAGTCAAGAGATAGAGTTGCATGTCAACATAACTCCCGAAATCACGAAAAGGAAAAAGACGAAAGGTGGGTCCTAAACATTAATCAAAGGATACGTGTGAGGAAAGTCAAGGGAGTGGTCAAGCTTCAAGGAAAATCTCGAAAGATCTTCGATCTCGCAAAAAGGGGAAATTTGAGAAACTGGAAATTCATAAGGGAAGAGGAACAAGTGTTGGTCGATCACTCAAGTTCCGAAGAGATGAAATAAGTGGCACCAAGAGGCATGTGTTCGGTGCATTGAAGGAGTCAACCCTCATTAATGTTGCAGGTTTCGAAGGTTGAAGAGACAAGGGGCTCGACAACAGGATTTCCGAAATCGCAAAATCCAAAATCCTGAAAGGAAAAGAAAATCCCCGATCATATTTGTTGGTCAGCTGTGGAATACACCTTGTGTATGTGGTATTCCCTGTGGGGAAACCAAAGAGTCAATCT